>CANYCX012356035.1:0-10128 GCA_948193385.1 Breynia disticha f. nivosa | reverse complement strand
TGTAGGAGGGACATTGTGTAAGAAGAAAAATAAAGAAGAATTGTTGTCAATCAAAAATAGTGATGCATGGGAACAGATAGATGAAGATAATCAGATCTTTCCAGTATTGAAGTTAAGCTTTCATCAACTTGATCCATCCCTTAAACAGTGTTTCATATATTGTTCACTTTTTCCTAAGGATTTTGAATATGATAAAGAGAAACTAATTAAGCTTTGGATGGCAGAGGGATTTCTTGACAGTAGGCCAACAAATCCAGGGTCAAATGTGAAGTCAATGGAAGATGTTGGTAATGGGTGTTTCAATGCCTTGATTGTTCATTCGTTTTTTCAAGATGTTGAAATGGATGAATGGGGTAACATAAGAAGTTGTAAAATGCATGATCTTTTGCATGATCTTGCTACATCCGTTTCCAACTACAAAATATTGCATTTGAATGATGAGTCGAGATGCTTTGTGAGAACACCTAATCATCAACATCATCCCAGTGTCGAAGAGTTAGAAAAGGGTGGGGCAAGAAATGTTCGTTCTGTTATTTCCAAAGCCATTGATGATGTCTCTCATATGTTTTCTTCCTTCAAAAGCTTGCGGTCTCTAGACATATCTTACGCTGGCCTTCAAAAGTTGTCGAGAATAATTGGAAGGTTAAAACATTTGAGATATCTTGACATTTCTGGTAATTATGATATAGAAGAGTTACCTGCGTGTATCACAAAGCTGTATAATTTACAGACGTTACGAGCCAATCGTTGTGGGCTCATCAGAATTCCCACCAACTTGGTAAATTTAAGAAGATTAAGGCATATTCGCATTGATGGTCGTGGTCTAAAAATTTATAATGTTGGATGCTTGACCGAGCTTCGAACTTTGCCACGATTTGTAGTGACACCAGAGGAGGGATTTCGGATTACAGAACTAAAAGGTTTAAATGAGTTAAAAGGTAAATTAACGATTGCTGGCCTAGAAAATGTAAGAGACAGAGAAGAGGCAGAAGGAGCAAATTTGAAGGAGAAGAAATTGACTAAATTGGTTTTGCAATGGGAAATGTCGGTTGGAGATAATGATGAAAATGTGTTGGAAGGTCTGTTGCCTCCTCCAAGCATAAAGAGTTTAGCAATTTTTAGGTATAATGGTGTGAAATTTCCAAATTGGATGCCTACAGGAATCAATAATTCTCAATGTCAATTGAATCAACTGGTGAAATTGTGTTTGAGTAATTGCATGAAGTGCGAGAAAATGCCATCATTGGGACATCTTCCGAGTCTCAACATTCTTGAGTTGTTAGGATTAGAGAATATAAGATATATAGGCAGTGAGTTTTATGGGGAATGTACAGGAAAGGTGACTCTGTTTCCAGCGTTGAAAAAATTATCTCTGAAAACTATGAAGAGTCTAGAAGAATGGGGTGCAGTAGTTGCAATTGAAGAAGGTGAAGAGAGAAGTGTTGAGGTATTTCCTTTGTTAGAGAAACTGCATATTCTGGATTGTCCCCGTTTAAGAAACATTGGACTATGTAAGGGAATTTCCTCCATCAATGACGACATCTTTAAGACTCTCACTCAACTGAAGGTTTTGCGTATGGGTCCATTCTCAGAGGAGCTGGAGGAGTTCCCAGGTCTCAATTCAATCCATCTCTCGTCTCTTGATGTATTAGAATTAAGGGGATGGCCCAAGTTGAAGTCACTTCCTCAACAACGTCAACGGCTCACTGCCCTGAAGAGCTTGGCTGTACGGGATTTCCGAGGACTGGAAACTTTGCCGGATTGGCTGGGCAATCTTTCTTCTCTTAAAGAACTTGATCTTTATAACTGTGACAATCTGAATGATCTACCAACAACCTTGAAACGCCTCTCCAATTTAACCACCTTACGCATTGGTGGCTGTCCTATTCTGAAGCGAAGATACAACCGAGAGACTGGCCCAGACCAGCATCACATTTCTCACATTACCTATGCATATTTCGATTAAACGCATCATCACACATGTATCTAGAGGTGAGCAGTTTTCTCTCAAAATGAGCTCATATGCTAAAGCTAACTAGTAGTTTTACACACTCTCTTTGTGAAGAAACATTTCTACTAAGAGTTTCAGATTCCATTTGTAGCTGCCACTGTTTCATCATGTTCTTATGGTATCTGTTTTACATTCAACAGGAACTGGCGAATGGCGTGTGCTAATGTCTCTGGTAAAATTTCAACTCTGGAAACTGGTGAATGTGATTTGGCTAAGATGTATAGTTGTTTCATTTGTTTATGTAATTCGTAATTTTTTGTATTACGAGATCTTGGGAAGTTTGGTAATTATTTCTTTGATATTTTGCATAAGTAACAGATTTTTGAAAATTATTATCAATATTCATGATCTATTTATTCGTAGTACATGCTTTAATCTATGGGTTTCATATCATGTTAGTCGTGTGACTCGTGTCGTAATTGTGGAAATATTTTAATCTACAATTTAGCTGCTGAAATTCATTAAATATTAACCCGTTTCTACCATAAAATTGATGTGAATTTTCAGACAACAAAGAAACTGAGATTTAGAAATCCATTCCAATCAATACAGAATACTGAACAAGTAAATTCCCAGAGTGAGATTACAGAACAACAGAATTATACAATAATTAAAAGCAAACTGCCTGAAAAAAAAAAATTCATAGATCAACTGACAGTGCATGAAGATCCATTTACAGAACAAGATTACCCTAGCACTGATCATTCATGAGAAACAACCACCAACTGTTTACCTACATTTCGGCCACAGAGCAGACCTATTAGAGATGAAGGACCCTTCTCAATACCTTCTTCTGCAATGTCTTCCACAAACAATCTCACCTTTTTTGATATATGGTAAAATCAATTCCGAGTATTTAGGACAGAGATGATAGAAGTCACCGGCCAAAAATCCTTCCATTTTGACTCGTTTTGCCACAATCGACATCACGTTATGGACGCCTTCAGGTTTCTCAAGTTATCGACATCGAGTTATCAGTTATGGACGTCAGTTATGAACGACTTCAATGGATCATGACACAAGAATCTAGAGGTGAGCCATTCTCTCAAAATGAACTCCCTTATATGCTACAATTTACAGTAACTAGTAGTTTTACACTCATGTTCTCTTCCTCTTTGTAACTGTAAGGATTTCATCATGTTCTTATGGTCTCTGTTTCATATCTTCAGTATAATTTCAAGCCCGGAAACTAGGGAATGTGATTTGTAAATCTAATAAAATTTACAAATATAAAAAGTCTGGTGGTCAACTCCGTTTCAAAAAAGCATCAATACATAAAATTCTGTTTCATCAACAAAACCGAGTTTTCTGACCTCACCAGAGTTTCTACCTTAATTCCAAATATAGCCAAAGTTTGGTGAGGTGAAGAAACTCTATTTTGTTATCGAAATGAAGTTTTGTTTTTAGTTAATTAAAAAACTGTGAGGAGAAAACACAGTTATATAACAAAACAAAGATTTTTTTTACTATAAACATCATTAACTTAATTCATTAAATCTTCTGCCAAAGCGACTACAATACAAAAAAGTTGAGTTAAACCGTACATATGAAGACCTGTATGAGCAACGACATTCATAGATCTTCTTACTGTTGCAACTTGGACAAACTCTAAAGTTGCTAAAAAACTTTTACAATCCCCAATAACAATCCCCAACTGGGATATTAGAAGTACTGCATCTCCTTTAATGGCTTTGACAACTGGTTCGCAATCAGACTCAAGAATGCAATTAGTGCGTCCACGCTCCTTCAGCCAGGATAGAGCTTCCTTTACTGCCATTGCTTCAAGAACAATGGGGTCTACAATGCATGGGAACTTCTTCACTTGTGCTGACTGCAACCAACCTCTATTTTCCCTGATAACCATGCTACATCTAAAAATTGATTTTTTTTGAAATGGAGTTTGGCCACAAAACTTTTTATATTTGATTGACAAAAATAATCCTAATATTTTTTGAAAATTCTGAGCAAACCAGTAACTTTTAACTTATGATTTGTACACAAATATCTCATCTTTAGACATTCTACATGGTAACAAGAAAAATAGTTATTTTTTCTTTGTTTTTTTAGTTATTATTTTTGGAGTTTCGATTATTAATATACACACAATTCGAAATGTGAGATCAAAAGGATATTTTAGTCATTTAATATATATACAATTGTGGTTATAAAATTCTGTTGTAAAATCACTATTTGTAAACTCTGTTTTATTACCATATTTTTTACGACCACAATGCCAAACAGAGCCTAAGATGCATTGATGGGCTTTCTTAGACTGCATAACTCAGGGCACGTTCTGCCTTCGTCACACAAAGGTTTTGGGAAAATTAGGGAAATATCAGATTTTGAGTTTGCAATTGTAAAAATGCCCAGGTATGTTTGTTCATTTTTGTTTATGCCCGTTCAACGTTGGTCAATTATAAGAATGCCCGATTCTGAGTTTGCAATTGCAAAAATGCTCAGCCATGCTTTTATATATGTTTAATGTTCATTCTTGTTCATTGTTGTTCATATTTTTTATATGTTCAATGTTTATAATTGTCCGTTATTGTTAATTCCATAAGAAATCTGCAAAACTCCGCCTCAACTCTACACAAACTACTCGTCTTTCCATTTCCCCTTTCATCTGTAGATCGTTTTTGATTGAATCTAATTAGTTGTATGTTCATACGTATATGTTTATTGTTGTTCATTATTTCTTTTGAAAAACACAAACCACCAAAACGTTGTCGTTTTTTATTTTCCTCATCTTACAAAACACAGCCGTCAATCTCTTTCTCACCTGCAAAACAACCACAACCACAAACCACCACAGCATTTTCTCCTCTGTACCCCTCAACCAAACCAAACATCTGTTGTTGCCGCCTCCTTTGTTCGAAGTATTGTTTTTGCCTAAAATTTCAATTAACACATTCATGAAAACATCAATTTAAATAAAATAACAGATACAAACAACCATGTCGTAAAATTGAAATCCAAATGAGCTTTTACCTTTGCTGAATTGATTTCCTCGTCTATTAAAAAAAGCATGAAAATTAGTCAAATTCAAAATTTAAGTAACGGAAAGTAGTGGTGGAAGAGACGTACGGTGGTGACTTTCTTGCGCGATTCTCCCATCCATTGCAGCATTGTTGTAAACCCTATACAACTCCGATTTTAATGGAATCCAAAAATAGGATTGGTTGTTGAAGAAAAAGGAAATAGTAGAAGAAGATAAAAAGAAATGAAAAGAATGAGGGATATGAAAGAAATGGTGAAAAAAAATTAAGAAGTGAAAATGTCGTGGAGTATAGGTTGTATTAGTAGGATTGAGGATGGAGAAATAAGTAGGTGTTTGATGGAGAGATCTGAACCATTAAATATAGAGAGTGGACATTTTTAAAATTGGCAAACATATGTTGACATTTTTATAATTGAAAATTCATTACTACATAAAATCCCTAATTATCTTAAAGGTTTTACATTGTAATTTGGTAAAATCAATATTGGTTAGCAATAACTGTTGCTATTACTGAAATTGTTTAAGAAAGATTTATGGGGTGTGTGGTATAAAAGTTCTCATTTGTTAATGTCACTTTAATTTTTAGAATTAAATTAGTCATTTCGCAAAGCTTGATGCATGTTATTTTAATTTCGAATTTAATATTTTGTTCGAAGTACAATAATTGACACAATTATTTTTTTTGTGTAATTTGATATTTAATGTTTAACTCGTAGCTCAATTAAAGTGTTCATTGATGTATTTATAAATAGAAATTTACGTTTTACTGACGATATTACATCAATATTATATTGAAACATTAAATTTCAATCATTTACATGATCAGTTCAAAATGCCTATTATTATGATAATTAGAAATAAACTATTCATATAATTCTAAAACCAAGACAAACCCAAATTTTTGACTCAAACTCTTTTTTTGTCACATGCACAATAACGAAATCTTTTGCGTAACAGCTATAAAAAACGACTTTGTTTCATCATAAATCAACAATTTTGCTATTAGAGATATTTCATCCATGTTTTTATTAAATTAGACTCAAAATTGAGTTACGATGCAAATATTAAATATTAAATTAGACAAAAAATAAATTTAATATTGCATTTTAAACAAAACATTAGACAAATTTTTTTTATCTATATTGTCTTGATGATTTGGCAACATAACATGTTTTTGAAAATTTTTATCGATATCCACGATCTATCCATTCATATTCGGATTACACACATTTTGTCATGATTTTTTTTGTGCCAACAATTTTTAAAAAATATCAAGTTATTTTAGATTAAGATATAACTTAAAAGATTTAGAAACATTTTAAAGATCAACTAAATTTTTTTTATGTTTAATATTATTAATTTGATTTGTATATGTATTCATTCTGTTTTCTATTCAAGTAGTTTTTTCTTCACAAAATTGCTCGAAGCCTTACGCTTTCTCTAAATTCAATCATAAATGTTATGTCGATAATTCTCCTACTTTTTTCTGCTAGCTTTTGTTTGACAAAGTGCAGAAAGTTTTCGATGATTCTTTAATATTATCTTAGAATGATTCGTGATTATTTTTCATGATTTGTTTGAATAATAAATCAAAATGCAAAAATTAATAAAATCAAACGGGCCTTATAATATGAATTATTTAGTTCTAATATGGTTAAATTTGAATTTTAAATAAATTTAAGTTTTATTTATTCTAATTGTAAAATTGAATAATTTAATTGCCAAATTTATGTTAATTTTATTTTTATTAGTTTAATTTTTATATAATATAAATAATTTCTAGTTACTCCCTTTCTTTTTGCAAGACAGATTACATAAATACAGATCAATGGTGAACCCCTTAAAGAGAGAATTTATTGAGGCATTGTATCTCTGCCGGTCGATTTAGTGAAAATAAATTTTAGTCTTTAATTTATTTATTAAAAGCAGTTTTAATTTTTACGTAATCTGTACATTTTCAGTTAAATGAAAAAGGGGTCTAATTGAGTCCCCTTCTTAAGAGGCTCATATTAAAATTTATCCGTCCTTTGCTTTTTCCATGGGATCATATACAGAGTCTTTGTCCTTTTCAAGGAATTCCTCCGCCACTCATAGAAACAAATAATTAAGAGTTTACCGTCATCGTAGTCCTACCCGATACGAACGAGAATTAATGTAAATTGTTTAAGATATCTCGTGGTTCAGACAAAAAAATCAATTGAAACTGATATGTTTGCTTTATACATCAGAGTGAAACTGCTATTTCTCTCTTACATTTGAGAAATCCCTTGCCATCCAAAGTTGAATTAGTTGCTCTTTATCATATTCAAAATCTTTAGGAAAAAAATGAACAATATATGAAATACTGTTTGAGGGATGCATCAAGTTGATGAAAGTTTAACTTCAATATTGAAAAGATCTGATTATCTTTATCTATCTGTTCTCATGCATCACTATTTTTGATTGACAACCATTCTTCCTTATTATCCTTCTTACACAATGTACCTCCTACAACTTTTGCAACCAACAACACACCTTTGCATTTTCTTCGCAACTTCAACCCCAATTTCCTGCAGGTCTTCGGACACTAATCCTCCCCGTTGCATAAGCCACTTTTCTCTAATGATACTCCAACATCCGTTGTCTTCTAACTCTTTCAATTGCACCACATTCTCCTGCCGAGCATCCATTTACAGATATTCAGTAAATGACTCTTCAAGCTATCACATTTTATGTGATTGTCTTCCCACACATCATCGAGAATAAGGAACAATCTTTTATTTTCTAATTTCTTTTTAGATGTCGAAGTATATATGGCGTCGACATTTTCTAGACCTGAATTTATTTTTAAGCAGATCCGCCTTTTCTGAAAAAATGATAAAGATAGAGCACGATCATGCAGAGAAAAATATTTGTTTACCAGTAAATTCATAAATAGAAACTTAGTTTATTTAAGGTCAGCATCGTAACTCAATTAGATTGTTCATTAGTACACTCATAAATAAAAACTTACGTTTCATTGTCGGTGTATTGGAACATTTTAATTTTAATCTTTTACATGATTAGTTTAAAATAACATTATATTATTATGATAATTAGCAATAGGAAGAACAGGAAGCAGAGATAGGGAAGGGAAGAAAGGGAGAAGAGAATAAGTAGAGGAGATGATAGAAATTAGATTAATTCATTCAACAACGCTTGTCCTCACATCTCACATAGTTTAAATACATTCGGCAACTACTTAATAACTACCATGATCTATTTACATAACCAACTTTCCTCATATCTTGTTGTAGTGGCCGATTGAGTGGTTTACATGCAGACTTTTGCTTGGATAATCTTCTGAGCTCTAGGATCATTACAGTCGTCTGCCTTCCTGCACTGTGCTCTAATTATTTTGCTGAGATGACTCATCATTTGTGTGTGTTGGATTACCTTCTCTTTGGATCTAGCACTTTGTACCACATGTTAACAAACCTTACACTTAAGGTTTGTATATTGAGGAAATAGCCATTAATTTTATAAATTGTAAAAATGATTACCCAAACATACTATATTTAAAAAATAGTCATTCCTGAAAATCAGCCCATGTGATTTTCACTTCTAAAATCTCTCTCAATTCAAATTCTCCACTCCTAAAATCTCTCTCAATTCAAATTCTCAAATCTAATCAATTTATCCTTATTGATTACAGTTTGAATTAATTCTTCAAAATAATAAACATTGTTTCAGGTTTTTCAATCGTGATTTTATCTATCAGTTTGTGTTTTTCACAAAAAATCGAAAGTTCACATAAGTGCCCAAGCACCAGTTCACATAAGTTTCCAAGACACTTCATTACTAAAACAGAAGTTGTAACATCTCAAAATTTACAAAAAATACAGTAAAATACGTATAAATACGGGAAAAATACGTATAAATTTTTCGCGATAATAAAAATAGAAAATTGTTAAGAATTAAATAAAGGGGAGTTTATGACAATTATATTTGGGAAATGATTGTCAGGAATTTTGAAATCAGATTTTAATTTTGAGTCGGGATTAAATAAATTACGAAGCAAGATAAACCCGATACGACTTGGAATTTGAAAATTCCAAGTCACATGCACGACAAATCATTCCCTAAATTCTGATTTCACTCTCTCTTTCATCCTCCCTCTCCTTCCTCCTTCCTTCTCTCTTTTCTCTCTTTCAATCCTCCTTCAAACCTTCTTCTTCTTCTTTTCTTTGAATTTTCTTCACAACCAATTAGTCTTTACAAATTTCTGGAGCAAGGAGCTTGTGGGAAACATCTAAGGGCTTAAAAACCATCATTTAAACATCATTCTTGGGGTAAGTTTCTTAGTTATTTTGAGAATCCCGTAGGTTATGAATGTTCATTTTCAAAATGCTACAACTCTTAGGTTTTAGCTCCGAATTAAGTGTATAATAGCTTGTTGGAAAGCTTGGTATGTTTACTACACATGTGTAACAAGTTTTGAGGAAAATCTGGAGTTTAGGATGCTAAAAATCGTGCCCAAAGTTAGGTGGTTAGGAGTGACGAAAATGAAAGTTAGTTTTGTTTAGGTTGAATATGGTTATTTTGTTATTTAGGAATGAATTTGAAGATATTGGTTAGGTTGCTGAATTAAAATGATGCAGGAAAATGTGTAGAAATACTAAAAATTCATTTGGAAATTAATGTATAAAAATAAATTTAAGAGGAAAAGAGAAAAGATGTGAGAAAGTATAAATACATATGTATTTCAATGTTAAATTGTAGTATATATAAAGTATTGAAGTTATATAATTAATGTATTATATACATTGTTATATAGGAAATCAAAAATCCGGCAAGGAAAGTTCGAGGCCGGCGAATTAAGCTTGTTTTTCTAAGGTAAACAACACGAGCGCAGCTTTCCGAAATTATATGTTTTTATGTTTTGAATGTTGAATTGGATTTGAATTATAAATTGTTGATGTTGAGAATGTTGAATGTAGTTTCGGGGGTTCGGTTGGATGACGGGATAAATTGTTGGATTATTGAATGTTATGTTGTGATATTTGGTTGGAAATGTTATGTTTTGAACCATGTTGTTGATGTGTATAATATGTGTATACTACATGTATTTGAATGATTAAATGTGCATGAATATGAGAAT
>CANYCX012353745.1:0-17966 GCA_948193385.1 Breynia disticha f. nivosa | reverse complement strand
TCGTAAATTATTAATGAAAACTGCACATGATCGTAATTCACAAAATACTTAATCGATTAGCACTACTTAATCGATTGAATTTTTCACTCGATTGAACACTTGTCAATCGATTAAGAATGTTAATCGATTAACTAAGGTTAATCGATTAACTGAATATATCACAGTTCACAAAATCACTGTGCATGCATGCAGATTCACGACCCCGTGCTGACCAGAACGACATCGTGCTAAGACCAATGTTGGCAACACGAGCCGTGCCTGAACCATTCTAGGCAATTAAGGAGCACAACCCCGTGCTCAACACGGCACGTCCGTGCCACCTGGAAAACAAACCAAACAGACTTTAAATAAAAAATTGAACACAGAATTGAGAATGGATTAAATAAGGATGTTTATCCTATTGCATAACATACTTAAATCGTAATAATAAATGATTACTTATGCATTAACTACTTTAGTAAATGTGTAAAAGCACTTACTGAGTATTCAAAATACTCACATGTTTTGTGTAAATTGAATTATTGTGCAGGTCTAAGATAGCTTCCAGACTCAGTGACTTACGGTGGACTGAGAGCACAGCGATACAGAATTTTGAGGTCTTGGCTCCATATTTTGATGTTTTGGATTGTGCACTTATACATATTTGTACATACTTTGTATAAACATGCATATGAGTTTGAAATTTGTTTTCAAACTATAGTACAGTTTCTGCAAAAGTATGTTTTGTTTGTATAAAATGTGTGTATTAATATTTTATTCTTTTCCTTCTTACTTGATTATAATAATATTTCTGAAACGTATAAATTATTCAAAAATAAAGGTTTACAAAAATAGGTCTTATACATTGTATGTGATCTGCATTAACATCTTATAATGTATTCATCTTTATAGGTTAATACATTTTGCATGGAAAATATGAACGAATGATGCCATGGATTTGTATATATATGTGTATATGGGAAAGTCATTATGAATCTTGAATGATGAATGAGGATTATAGTGCATGAAGTGTCATATGGATGTGCTTATGAGATAGAATGGCCACTTATTTATATGTGGTGGTTTGTGCTTATGAACTTTTGGATTTGGGAAATCTTGTGTGTATGTTTAAAGGAATGATTATGAAATTGGTATATATGAGTATATGAGATTGGTTGATAAATGGATAGGATGGAAACCTTGTTTATGAGATGATTTTGATGTGTGTTTGTGATTAGAAATGTACAGGAAAAATATTGGATGCTGATTGAATGATATTGGTGTTGTGTAGCTTAAATTTGGTTGTGAATTGCCTAAGTCTGTAGGTCGGCATGGTGGGCATGCTAACTGGCACGACCTCGTTCCAGGGCCACTGGTTATACGAGTTTACAGCAGGACCTCGTGCCAAGTGACACGTGGGTCATGTTGGTCTTCTGTTTTGGCTTCATTGTGTTGGCACGACCCCCGTGCTGAGCTCGTGCCAGACACCTGATCTTGCTGTGAAGAGCACGATGGTCGTGCACATGTTTCCTGAGTATTTTTTTACTTAATTAAGGTTGAATTAAAGAACTGATTGGATAGTGGTTAAATAGGAATGATTGTCCTATCGCATAATGTACATAAAACATAATAAAGAACGAGTACTTATGCATTAACTACTTTGGTAAGTATTTTAAATTCACTTACTGAGTAATTAAATTACTCATATGTTAGTTGGTTGTGATGAATGTGCAGAGCGTCGATAGTTACTGCAGGACTCTACTTTTCGGTGGATACTAGAGGTACGATACATCTCTTGAGGTCGTGGCTCCTAGTGTTGTGATCTTAACACTTTTGATTATTGTACATCTATACAAACATTAATATAGATAGTGGGTTTACATGAATTGTATTTTTAAACCATACTCATAGCTTTAACACATTGATGGTTTGATTTTTGTATAGAACTAACATTGGTCAGGGTTTAAATGAATGGATTTTTATTCATCTTTATATTTCTTGGCATGATAAATTATATAAAAAATGGTTACCAAAATTCGTATTTTATTTGAAAAATGAACTTTAAATTTGGGCGCGACAGTATTCCTAACTATGGGTTCCAGTGGCACTTCTATGTGCACACAGTTTCAGCCACATTTTTTTTCAAACCGTGTGGCTCCAGCGAACTTCTGAAATTACATATCTTCGTTTTCGCTGGCTTTTAACCTCTATGCATTTTCATGCCTAATTAGAGACTTTCAAGTGTAAAAACACCATATAATTGTCAATAATACCCAATATAAAACAATTTTGTGTATTCAAATTAATAAAAAAAATGCATCCAAATAAATGTATAAAACAACACTTATCACAAACCATCTTTTTTCTATCATTATTACATCAAAACAAAATTTTTAATTATGATTTACATTTTTATAATTTATTCTTTACTTTATTATGTTTTTAAAAATTAAACTTCTATATTTTTTAGAAAAACACCCATTAATACTATTAACTACTTTAAATAACTTCCAAATATGTTAAAAATAAATTTTATTTATTAAAGCTTATATTTATTAAAAAAAATTTAATAAAAATCCAAGCCCATAATAATTTTGCCAAAACCAAAGCTCACATAAAAAATTCTTTATATCAATCTCAATTAAAGTAAAAACTAACTCATATTTACTTTGAAAAGTAACTTATATTTCTACTAAATATAACATTAGAAGTTATTCTTTCAAGTATCGATCACTGAATGATTTACTAAATAAAAAAAAGTGAAGATATTCTTTCAAATATTGATCTCTGTATAATTTACTTTCAAAAAAAGTAGTGTTATTTTTAAATATGGCATGCCAGGAACAAATTCCATATTTCTAGTGATATAAACTAATCCAAACATGAAACAACCATTTACAAGGAAGCCCTTTTTTCATTGGAGGCTGCCTAGGACCTATCTCAGGAGGTAGGGGGTCGTTTCCAAGGTGGGACGAGAATGAAAAGTCTAAGATCCGTAAACCATTTACGAGGGAGGAAGTTTATGCTGCGCTTATGGGGATGCAACCTTATAAGGCTCCAGGAACAGATGGGTTTCAACCTCTATTGTACCAGAAATGTTGGGATACAGTGGGGAAGGATCAGACCGCTGAAGTTCTCAATTGTTTAAACTCCAAGATATTACGAAGGGAGCTGAATCAAACACTCATAGTATTGATCCCAAAGGATGAGAGTCCACAAATGATTTTGCAATTCAGACTGATAAACCTTTATAACGTTGTCTATAAAGTTATAACAAAGACCATAGTGAATCGACTCAAACCTTTTCTTCTTAAATTCATGTCATCGGCTTAGTCAAGTTTTATACCAGGAAGAAGAACATTACAAACAATGTTATCATCTACCAAGAAGTACTCCGCTCGTTGAGAAGGAAGAGAGGATTGAATGGGGGAATGTTGGTTAAGATTGACTTGGAGAAGGCTTACGATAGAATGGAGTGGAAGTTCATTCAAGAAACCTTAGAGCATCTAGACCTTCCCACCACCTAATGAAGGTCATAATGTTATGTGTTACGAGCCCTTCCTTTCAAATTCTATGGAATGGATAATGTACCGATCAATTCACTCCTTTGAGGGGTTTGCGGTAGGGAGATCCCCTCTCACCCTACTTATTTGTCTTATGCCTAGAAAGCTTATTGATAGAAGCATTACAGAGGCCTCTTTTAAACCCATCAGTATTAGTAGGAGTGCCCCTTTCATTTCTCACTTGTGCTTCGTTGACGACCCCATTCTATATATGAAAGCAGACAGCTCACAGGCCCACAATATGATGAAAATCCTCCAGAAATTTTGTTCTCAGTCAGGAAAAAAGTGAGTAATACCAAGTCCCATTTATTGGTATCAAGGAATGTTAGTGCAAATCTGGGTAATGCCTTAAGCAATATTCTTCATATCCCGTTAACTAGAGAAATTGGAAGGTACCTAGGCGTTCCATCAATTCAACGAAGACTCTCCAAGGGTATGTATAAAGAGATTATTGATAGGGTTCACAGCCGACTGCAGGGGTGGAAGTCTAAATGTCTATCTATGGCGACGCGGGTGACACTAATCAAGGCAGTTACTTCAGCTATTCCAATTTATGTGCTGCAAACGGCTCTGCTTCCGAGAGGGATATGTGACCAAATTGATCATTGTAACCGAAATTTCCTGTGGGGTTCCTCAGAAGGGAATAAGAAAATGCATAAGCTTCGTTGGGAGAGGGTTTGTCGTCCCAAAATAGAAGGTGGACTTGGTTTGAGGAAAATGAGGATTTTCAATGAAGCTCTATTAGCTAAACAGGCCTGGAAAGTCTCTACGAAGGAAAACAGCTCATGTGTTCAACTCCTTCGAACTAAATATATTTGAACGCCTACGGAGGAAATTGCTCCAAACCTACCAATTCATTCAGCCACTTGGAAGGGTATATCCAAATAGTTTCGGCTTATACAGAGCGGTATGGGGAAGCTTGTTATTAATGGGAAAGACACAATCTTTCGAAAGGACAGATGGATGTTATGGATTCATTCGTTGGGAGACAATACAGACGAAAGAAATGGAAGAGAAACACAAGTGCAGCACCTTAATTATTTGAAATTCCTTACCTGATCCTACTATTATCTTTATCTTAGTAGCAGCTTAATTATTTGAAATTCCTTATCTGATCCTATTATTATCTTTATCTTAGTATTTTGAATTCAATTTTGTATTCACTTAAATAAAGTTGTTACAAGTATTCTACTTGTACTAGAACTCTGTAAATAGTCAGTCGAATGTAACATTCACATGTATATATATGGCTGTTGCCAAATGAATAAAATCATCGAAGTATTCCTCAATATTCCGAGATAGATAGCTCTCTCTTATCCGAGCTTCTGAGTAGGTGTAGCTCTTCGTCTGCGCTTTATAATTCAATATTGCTCCACATCGTAGCACTTCCAAACGTACGAACCCTTCTCACGAAGGTAGTCATCCCGTGACTCGATCCATTAGCAAGGCCTGTGACAAGTTGGTATCAGAGTCGTCCGTTGTGGGAGACAATGATACTCAATTCAATCAGCTCATGCATATGCTCCAAAAATTGACAGTGGGTCAAGAGGCTTTGGCTGCAGAACATGCATCCTTGGCTGCAGGACATGCATCTCTAACTGCTTGTATGGATGCCTTGGTTGTACCCAAGGGTGACAACAATCCAGGAAAAGAAGATGGAGAGACATCAGCCATCAGGAATAAGGGCATACCACAAACTGACCAAAAAGTAGGACGAAAGGATGGAATGATAGTTCCTAGGTACACCAAACTTTATTTTCCCACTTATGATGGTAAAGAAGATCCATTAACTTGGCTAACTCGTTGTGAGCAATTTTTTGTTCATCAAAAAACAACCACAGACGAGCGGATTGAACTAGCTTCATTTCATTTGACAGGGACTGCTCAAATGTGGTTTGTTCATTCATAAAAAACACAACCATATTTCTCCTGGAAGGAATTCAAGAAGCAGTGCAATGTAAGGTTTGGTCCTCCATGCCACAGTAACCCTGTGGGCGAGTTGGTTTTTTTGCGTCAAACAGGGTCATTAGAGGATTATCTAGAGAAGTTTCAAGGATTGTTGGCAAGAACGGAATCCATTCTGCCCGAACACCAAGCTGCAATTTTTATTGCAGGTTTAACTGAGCGGCTTCGAATTGACATTGAGCTTGCCCGACCAACCAATCTTTGTGAGGTGATGAGTTTGGCAAGAGCCTTTGAAAGGCGACTACAACTAGACAAGGCTCAATGACGTAGTCAACCCACTAACAATACACAGAGGTACAATGTTCCTCTCGCACCACCAAATAGACCTTCCTCAATAAAATGGCTTAGCAGATCTGAAATGGCAGAACGACGGGCGAAAGGGCTGTGTTTTAATTGTGATGAGCAGTTTTCTGTGGGTCATTGCTGTAAACGATTATTTTGGCTAGAAGTATCAACACCAGAAGAGGAAGAAACGGAGGAGGATAATGAAATTGTACCGGCAGAATCTGAAATATCTCTACATGAATTAACAGGGATTAAAAATTCACAAACAATGCAAGTAAGGGCGGCAATCAGAGGATAACTTATTCTTGTATTGGTCGATTCAGGGAGTACCCATAATTTTGTTGGCGAGCTAACTATAGCTCCATTGGGACTAACTATTCAGCAGCATTTTGGCCTACAAGTAGCAGTGGCTAATGGCGAACGAGTTCCAAGTCCAGGCATTTGTGAAAAAACTTCATTACAGGTTGGCTCAAACTCAATTGTTGTTGACTTATATGTGATACCGTTGGATGGGTTTGATGTGGTTTTAAGAGTTAACTGGTTGTGTACACTAGGGCAAATTATATGGGATTTTTCATCTCTTACCATGGCATTTAAACTAGGCACTCAACAAGTGAAATGGCAAGGAGAGCAAGCACACAGTGGGTACCACTTGCAGATCATTCACGCACAACTTCCACCGTAGGCAATTATGGAGAAACTGTTAGATGTATGGAGTACGGCTCATAGAACATGCAATAGAGGGAATCAGTCATGAGGAATCTCAGAGGAGAGTAGTGTATTATTGGTATGGGTCTAGATGAATATAGCATGCATTCCAACACTAGTTACCCACACAGTTGCTAGTAAGGTTAGCTACACACTTGGTGCAACCTGTGTTCAATGGGAATGATAAAATCACCTAGAAGCCTAATCTAAGGGGTGATTTCATAGTTCGCTCGGCTTATTGGTTACATTCTCAAACAGTCACTCCTAACCGGGAGCACCCATCTCGGACCTGGAAGAAGTTATGGGGACTCCCAATCATGGAGAGACAACATCTATTTGGATGGCTTCTATTGCATGATAGGGTCCCAAGAGTTCTATGCTGGTGGAGCGTGGACTCAACATTGATGATCACTATAAAATATGTTCTGAAGAGGCTGAAACTCCTTCCCACCTATTTTGGGATTGTACTCGAGTAAGTCCTCTATGAAAAGCAATGCTCTTGCCAGCGTCATAAGCCTTTGTTCATTGCAATGCCATTTCATCAATGGACTGCTTGAAATTGTGATTGCACTGAGAAACATTGGGAAAATTTGGCATGGAATGTGGTTTTTGTGGTTATTTGTTGGTTGATATGGAGGTCCAGAAATGAGCTCCTTTTCAACAGACAGTAGAGGGTATTGACCTTACAGGCCCTCAATTGTCACCTAAGAAGTATAACAGAAACTTATAAGTCAATGGAAAAGGACAAGCCTAGTAAGAGTAAGTGCCTAATCAGTTGGAGACCCCCTCCCTAAGGATGGATTAAACTTGATACAGATGGAGCAAGTAAGGGAGTAGATAGAATTGCTTCGACGGGGGGAGTGCTGCGAAATTCAGAAGGTAGATGGTTAAGGGGATATCTGGCAAGTTTGGGTACAGCTTCTGCAATTGAAACTGAGTTATGGGGCATCCATTATGGCTTACATATTGCTTGGGAGGAAGGATACAGATGTGTTATTGTTGAAACGGATTCCCAAACTGATTTATAGTTAGTCCAAAAGAGCTCCTCCAACTCCCATCTGCTCACCCCTCCTTAGTGAGCTGTCGAAGTTTCTTAAATAGAGATTGGGTCCTGTAATTTCAACACACATATCGGGAAGGCAATAGGGTGGCTAATGAGCTCGCCACTATTTGCTCCAGGTCACAACCAAGACTCACCACGCTACCTCATCCTCTAGACAAGTGTAAGACTCTTTTGTGATAAAATAGTATAGGAGTTTCCTTTCCTAGAACGACCATTGGTCCATTGTAATTTGGTATGCCTACCCCCATTATAACCAAAAAAAATGAAACAACCCTTTTCGAAAGAAACTCAATTGCAAATCCTAACCTGCTAGCATCAAAATGAAAACAAACAAATTACAATTGTCATGACTAAAATGCATTTTTTTCATTTCATTTCAGATAATAAGAGGAATTCATATGTTGTGCCCATCAGCAATACAACTTAATGCAAAGTGGGTTAAAATAATTCACTACATCAATTCAGATCCCAATTCCTATTTTTGTTTCATTCTTTTCAGATTCAGTACACATTTTTTTAGTTTCAACACATAGGTTTGTTGACAATGGTGACAGAGCAGGCACATGGGTCCTTACATAGTTGCTCACACTTCTCAAAAGATTTATATTTCAACATTAATCAAAGCAATTAAAATTAGATATTTACCAAAATTTTGTTTGATAACCAATTTAATGTTCTAAAGTTTCACTAAATAAAAAAACTAATAAAATTAGGACAACTAAGATACCTTTGTACCATATCAAGTAGTTTGTTTGTCTTGACCAAAGAGTCAAGTTTAATGTCTTCAATTGCATCTACCAATCATTCCCTAGAATCTCCTTCCCAGTAAAATTTTGTCACAACTTTAAACCTGAACAAGAACAAAACACAAATAAATCCCACAAAACTATTTATTCAAAACCATTAAAAAAACAAAACATAAAATTATTTCAATAAAAGAAAAAGAGATATAAGTAAAAAAACACTCATCTTTCTGTTGAGAAAGATTGTCAAGCATATGAAGAACCTCCATATCTGTCTAAACATGCACATCATACGTTTTTTAAATATTTGGTTGCTTGAATGCAGTTTGAGGAATAAGAATTGAAAACAATCATAACCCAACTCAAAATTATGCTTTATATAAACTATGAACAATCAAGAATTGAGATTTTATTAAATATATGCAAGCATTCATAGATACCGAAAACAACTTCAACATTCAGAGTTCCATGTTCAAAAATAAATTAATAAATGAATTATAACTT
This sequence comes from Breynia disticha f. nivosa, assembly GCA_948193385.1. Classification (NCBI taxonomy): domain Eukaryota; kingdom Viridiplantae; phylum Streptophyta; class Magnoliopsida; order Malpighiales; family Phyllanthaceae; genus Breynia; species Breynia disticha. The sequence goes on along the minus strand of CANYCX012353745.1, from coordinate 9,156 downwards.
ATAAGTGTATACCTTAAAAATCCTAGAAAAGCTTGCAGCAAGAACCCATGACTGATATATAATTCAGGCTAGAACAACACCAACATATCTTATATAAGTTGTATTTCCAACAATTGGGGATGCACAATGCTTCAATTTGTACAACCCACCAAAATAAAAGGCTTTTTTGAATTTGTTTCTGAGTTTAGAGAAATTGATTTCTTGAGTTAGGGTTCGAATTTATTTTCTTTTAAGTTCTTTTGTCTAAAAAGAGAAAATAAAAGGTTCTTGTTGATTAGTATTGAAACAAATATTTGTTGCTAAAAAAACAAATTTGCATTGAATTGAAAGATACATGTATTCAATCTATTATATGATGTAAAACACGTGTCATTGTGTTAAATTCTACCAGCACATGTTGTAAAGAGACTGAGTTTATCAAGATACAATTATATTTAAAAATATTTTTTGAATGGATTTCTAAAAGATAGAACTTCATCTTAATATATACGGTAATATGTAACATAGATGAATCATCACTTTGTCAATCATTAAAATTTAAGGTTTTGAAGGTAATCTCCAATAATATACCCTTTTTGTATGATGAAAAAAAAACTAAGAGTTTAATAAATTACACTTATATTTTAAGCATATGAGAGAACAAATTTCATTTGTTGTCCTTTTGTTAGTTCAAAACAAAACAAATATAACTAACTAGCTTTGATGTTTTCATAAATTCAAACTCAAATAAGTTTCAAAAACTAACATCAAATTTTTGTTTGTTTTGAGGAATTCATTTTCTGAGAAAATATTTTTTAATTTTCTAACGTTTGTTATTAACGGAAAATAAGTCAACACACTATAACTTAAAAATCAACGAAAAATTATAATTATTCTTAACATTTTTAAAGAAAATATTTTTTATCTAAAATATAGAATTATATTTTTCTTTATATATTTAAGTATTTTAATATAAAATACCAAAAAATATGATTTTAAAAAATAAAATTATGAAACATGAAAATATTTTTTGAATGAAATCAATTTCGGAAAATTAGGGGAATGTCAGTTATGACATTCCTATTTGTGAAAATGTCCACCTAACTTATTTGAATTTTAGGAATGTTGGTTCCTAATTATTCAAATATAGGATTGCCCGATTAGGATGTCATAATTAGAAATATGTCATTTAAACAGTTTATTTGAAAACTTCCATGCTTTCCATATAATTGAACACATAACTGCCATGTGTGCTCCTACATTCAAGGAGCCACAGATCGTGTTTGTTCATAAATTCAAAAAAAATCAAAATTGTTGTCATACTAACATATAATATTGTATTCTGCAAACAGGATGACAACAATCATAACATTCAAACACAATCAAACAACTCTTCTCAAGACCAATATTCTAGATAGATGCGATTCAACAAGGTATGAAATCAATTGTGCACGAAAAAACATTATTATTTTTACATTTATTCTGTTGTTTCTATTCATCTGAATGTTGGACTATCATAATACGTGTTAGAGTGATCTATTTGAGATTAGATGAAAAAAACTTGATAAAGCAGCGAAGAAGAACAAAGTTCATATCTATTGAAACATGTTTAATATTTGTATTTGGGTGTACGAACATAGTGAGATTAATATTGATTTATGTCCTTTATTGTTATTTATTTGAATAACTTAATTATTTTCAACCCATTGTTATAAATGGTAGCGTTCATGGTGACATTTCCAGCGTTCATTGTCTCTCCCAAGTACCGCAACTTTCTAAAAACACATGAACGAACTAATGCGTCTGACATGAACGTTAATAATAAAACATATCATAATAATTGTTTATTCTTGTTTGTTAACAAACATTCCACATATAATGTATACACAACACAACATATAACACATAAGTACAATATTGTTCATACTTATTCATACATGGGTATTGTTAGCTTCCTATCACAATCGCCTACATATTAACGTCAATACATAACAACTACATGTTTCACTAACAACGAAATCTGATTCAACACATAACCAAATAAGATGGGCCTAATAAAAACACATCCTTTAACATCAACAAAATTCAACAAAAAACAACATTATATGATTTGAAGAGAGAGAAAGGAAGATATATCGATTTTTAACTTGATTTGTTCTAGAAGTATAACTATCGTGATCAAAAAGCGTTAAATCAGGGTTCCAACTGTGCACGTCATTTAATGCACGTCTCCTCGTTACCCGTTTGGCTACCTTTTGACCTTCATGCAATTAATAAACCAAACCGGACATTTTTATAATTGACAAATTTGTTTCCTATGAAAAAAAACAAATATAATGCGGTATTTTCACAATTAAAAACTCATTCCTACATAAAACGCCTAATTATCTAAATCAATTTCCACCAAACAAATGAACCACAAGTATAAGAATATCATTCAGATAATTATATAAATTATCCACTTTTGAGTTTCTATTTGTATGAACGCCCACTTATATTGTTCTTTTGTGTAAATACTTTTTTTAGTTTAAGAAGTGTATAAATGTAAGTTTACAGTTTTGATTCTTTAAATATGTCAAATTCGTTCAAACTATCAAGTTTTGAAAAAATTTCCTGATTTTTCGTTGTAATTAGTGTCTTTCCTTTCCGTTACAATTCTAACCAACTAAATAACTTTTTATTCTCTATCCATATATGAATAATAATGAACACTATAAGCATATGTTCTTTTTATAGATCATGTCATTTGAATCTCCTGATTTTTAGCAAGTAGTTAAATTCCTATTTGAACTGTATATCCTGATTTCTTAGCAAATAGATATGACTATTAGTTATGAATATATATAAATAATAATTAACATTATAAATATCTACTCTTTTTAAAACTTTCCTGATTTTTTGATTTAATTAATGTCTTTCCTTTCTAATATAATTCTAACCAAACTAAATCACTTTTTATTATTTTTTAGTTAAACAAATATGAATCAAAATGAACATTCTAGTTAAATTACATTATATCTTCCTCTATATTTAATCACTATCGGCATTGTATGAACAATTATTAACATTAAAATCAACAAACAATTGTGAATAAAGATTCATACATTTTAATTATGTAGACAAATGTATTCTATTTATTATCAGAATGATTAATTTTTAATGTTACTAATTGTGAACAAAAATGAACAAAAATAAATTTTGTTTATGTAAATTGACAAGTATTGTTTCAATTTTTTTTTAAAAAATATTTCTTTTGATATTGTTGTCTGATTTTTTTTTATGTTTCTATGCAGGGACGGACGGAAATGGGAGCCGGTGGGGGCCATGCCCCCACTGGCGCCGTAGGAGGTTCCGTCCGTCTGTCAATGGAGTTTGCCCCTTGACCACCGTCGAGTGGTAGGGGTACCACCCTCTTTTAGAAATAGTGACAAGGGGAGTGAAAAACAAAGTAAATAAACTAATGAAGGCTGTGGTTGAAGAAAGAAGCCGGTGGTTTGCGGTGGTGGTTTGGAGTTTGTGAAAAGAAGAGTTGGAAAAGTAAGAATGAGTGAGGAGAGAGAGAGAGGGTTATTTTTCCAAGAAAACATAACAACAGCTGAAAATAAATATAGAGTGAGTTATTGTGGGCATTATAAATTTACACGTGTGACTTCTTCACCTTTTTTAACAACAATTCACTACATATTTTAAGACAAAATTGATATCATACTTACCGTATACTCCCACCGTCCCACATTGACTGGTGATTTTAGACAAGTTGCGGGAATTAAGAAACATGTAGTTATGTTAGTTATAAGTGGTAGTTAACATGTATTTTTACAATATTGTTCTTATTCAATGAAGTGTTTTAATTGGATAGTAAGTAATTGTATTAATAATTCTGTATTGGAAACCTAAGAATGTCATTAATTTAATAAGGGTAAAAATGACTTTTAAACAATAAATGATATATATGAACATAGAAAGTTGTCAATATATTGAGACAACCAATATAAAAAGAATGTATATAAAAATAGGACAGAGGGAGTATAACATATCATACATATGGTGGTTTTAGTTTGTTTTAATAAATTTTGGTATATTATCATTTTTAATAATATTTTTTTTACTGTCCTGTAAACTTTTTAAATAATAATTTCTTAAATTTATTTTATACTTTTACGAACATCTATCAAATAATGTATCTTAATTTGTATATCATTAATCATTAATTTTATTTTTTATTAATTTTTTATTTTTTAATTAAAAAGTTTATTTAATTTTTTAGTTTTTTAAATATATTAAATTATATTTTTGTTAATAAAATTAATGAGTTAAACTTTTTATAAAAATATTTAAATAAGTGTTTAAAAGTGTAATTCGCTCTTTAAATTTTAGCCAATTTAATATAAGGATAAATTAAGTTTTATAGAATAACTTAATTTTAAAGAATGAGATGGATTATTTATAATGCAAGGTAATAAGAAAATATTCTAATGATTATTAATTCATTAATTAAATAATTATGAATCTTAAAATTATTATCAGTATCATATTAACTTCTATGAAAAGATTTTTTTTTTCGAAAAAATTAACTGAACGCTTCAAAACTACATAATAAAGAAACATGTATTGCAACCTAAGGTTTTCCTCCCACTTTTTTTACCATCGGTGTAATAACTATAACATCGTCATCATCGAGCCAACCACTTGCGCTATTGCCTATCTCATCGGACTCGGTGGCTCCGCTGGCAAAAATTCCTAAGTCTGTCCCTGTTTCTACGTATTTAATTATTGATTTCTGTTATATATTGGGATTTATAAATGTTATATATTTGAAATTCAAATAATATTATGGGTTGACAATATTTTCTCTATAGTTAAGAATTTTTTTGGTAAGTATATGAATACAATTGACACTTTTTTATTTGAATTTAATTGAAGACTGACCGTTGATAAATTATGGTTAATGAATATATGTAGAATCAGGTATTTATAGAGGATTCAAAATAGTTTATGACATTTACCCAATAAAAAAAAATATACATGCACATTTGTTCACATTGTAATTATAAACCTGGAATTCCTATAATTTTCAGTAATTTCATTTCGTATAAAGTAGACAGCAGCGAGAGCAACATATATTCACCAAGCAAGAGAAGCCCAAGCTTAAGGAGCTTATCAGAATGAAATGAAAATGTAGGAAGGTGGCAACCTGGCAGGCATTTCAGAACCCAATAATTTATCTACAATGCTTTCTGCTAATTTCTACAAGCTGACCATTGGAACCATAAAATAGTTTAACAAAGAATCTGCTCAACTAGTTTGAGATCATGCAGAAGAAAGGGAGATGACTCACAAGTCTACACAATCAGACAAGATAAGGAAGTTAAAATATCACATATTCAGTTCATATGATTTTCAACATTTCAAACGAGATTGATAAGATCAATAAAATTGAAATCCTTAACTATTGCATAATCGAAGAGCATAGTAATGGGCTTATGCTCAACTTTGGGAAATGAATTTTAATGAATTAAGAGAAAAATGTGAAAGATAGAATAGAATTATCAAAATCAATGATAAATACAGTCAATTCAAAAACAGATATTTCATGAAAATAAGCAGCCCAAAATAATCCAACTAACTTTTATAGGATATAGAAGCCATTCCTTCTTGAAGCCTTGGCAAACATCAAATTCCACCATGATTCAATAACTTGGTAACTACATAAGCTCTGTCAGAAGAAAATGGCCATTTGCCTAGTCCAAAACCAACCCGATGGGAATATTTCCTCTTATCGCAAGCAGTTCCAATGCTGTCGTAAAGAATCGTATAGTTTGAAGCACTAATGTTCCTGAAGTAGCAGAATGCATCATCATGGTATTTATAATCCTGCTGTGTGCTACCCACTCCACTTTGCACCAAGTTGTCCTTTACAACCATAACGCCCTGCGCGTTCTGTAGATTTTGCAGCGAGCTAGTTGCTGAACTAGAACCAGTATGTTTAGTTGCTTTCTCATTGAATCCCAGTGTAATATTTGCAACTTCAAAGCTGGTACCTTTTCCCTGATCCAATTCACTGACATTCATGTCAATGACAAACTTCTTCAATGATTTGAACACGTGGAGAACAGAGGATTTTTTTCTGAAAGATACAGTGTTCTTGGAATAAATTGTTTGGTTCACAATCTGCACATTCCCATTATTTTTCATCTCCATATAATTGTCGTAACTCAATTTCTGATTAAAACGGGTAATGATCCGGCCATAAGAGGACTTTACCCATCCATTTGATGTTATAGCTCTTCGTGCACTTGTCAAGAATGTTCCATTCAATCCATTGAAATTTGAAGCCAGAGACACACTAAGAGGTTTACCACTATGTTTCAAAACCAGTCCTTCTGTTTTTGCACTCTTATGATCCAACCATAGATGCAGATTGGCATCTATATACCACACATTCAAAGCATTAGTGACACTGAATCCAAACTCATGGCTATTACCATCCAACAAGTTCCCTAAAAACGAAGTAATTTCAATATCATAAGTAGGAAGATCAAATGAACCAATGCCGGTAATCGGTCTCCACAACAAAGGATTAATGCCACCAGTATAAATCACAGTAAAAGGCCAAACTGCACCAACAAGCTCACCATCAAGACTTATCAAAACCTCCCTAAAAGGTCCATTACCCGCATAACCAGTAAGATTATTCGCAGCAATATATTCATTAGGATAATTCGAGTACCAAAACTCATCATTTTCATGGAAAGAAACATAAACCTCTAGCACAGCTCTATACACATTTTGAGGAATCTTAAACTCCTTAGACTGAACATCTGTAGAATTCACAACTTGAAACCACAATCCATCATTCAATGGAGAATTTCGCGAAATGGGTAATATCAAATCAGCCTTAGAAACATGTCCATGAACCAACTTCTCCAAACTACCACCATTAAACCTACTCAAATTTTCCTCAGCAGGGTAAAAATAAAGAGTAATATTAACATGATAAACACCAGTATATACATTATTAACAACATTCCCGAGAAACACAGCAAGTTGTTGAGTCTCATTCTTACGAAACAAAGAAGAGTACCTCGTAACATCCTTCTGAACATTCCAAACAATCCCAGTAGCTCTAGGCTCAGCAGTGCAACTCCTAAGAAGCTCAACACCACTAAGCCACACTCCAAAAATCCGATCAAACTGTCTTCCTTTACAAGTGGCGTTCCATTCCAAGACAACAGTGGAGAAGTCATCAGTATTACAATAAGAAGGAGGAGTGTAGTTGGCAAGAACAGGAGGTCGGCCATAAGTATTGCCAAAGTCATGGTGGAGAAGACGGTGGATGCAGGGTTTTGTGTTGGGGTGTTTGATGGGTTTGGTTACTTCAAAGAACTCAGTAGGAGGAGTGTCATTTGCAGTTATGAGAGACGAAAGGGAAGAAGTGGGTTGGGTGAGGAGATGCGATTTGGGTATTTTGGCAGTGGAAAGAAGAGGGTTGAGGAGGAGAAAAGAGAAGAGGAGAAAGAAGGAAGAGGAAGCCATGGGCATGATGAAGGGTGGTTGTGTGTGTTAGGTTCAAAACAGTGATGAGTTGGAGTAAAGCTAAAAAAAGGAGAAAATCCGGTGAAATCAAAGAGGATGAAGTGGAATCGATGTGTACGATGATGGATAGAGAGATTCTGTTGAAATGGATCTTAACTCATTGTTGTTCAGTTTCAAATCTGAATGACCAACGGAATCTCTTTATATCAATTCTAATTAGAGTGGATTTTGTGAATCTGGACAAAAAATAGGAAATTGATATGATTGTTGTAAATAATATAAGGTTAATAAAAATGTATTCTATATTATATATGACTCTCTATTTATAGAAAAAAAATTATATAAAGATAAAAATTAAAAAAAATAAATCTTTTATAGAAATAGACTAGAGATAGATATAGAAATAAATATCTAATTCTTAATGTTATCATAACATACTCTCACTCTAAAAAATATATATTTTAATTTTCACTATTGAAGGAGAAGATGATTTCATTGATTTGCTTTTCTGTACAGAATACAGATTGTCAATCTTTCCACAATGAATATCCATAAGAATCATCTTGAGCCAAAATGTCATGGATTCGTAACACTCACCCTTAAGAGAAGGCTTCTGCAATCTTTCCACAATGAATATCCATAAGAATCATCTTGCCTAGAAGTTTTTTGAAAGTTACTGCATTGACAGCTTTGGTCATAACATTTACTGGATGAAGGAACATATTCTGGTTTAATTACCTCGTCAACAACTTTCTCTCTGATGAAGTGACAATCCAATTCCACGTGTTTGGTCCTATCGTGACTTACTGGATTCTTCGACATGTTTATAACTGATTGATTATCAATTAGCAATGGTACAACCTTTTGGTGCTCTATTCTAAATTCTTTAAACAAGCTAATGAGTCATCAATTCACGACAACAAAATCCCATGGCCCTATATTCTGCTTCTGTTGTGTTTCTCGTTACTAGTGACTGTTTTTTGGATCTCTAGCTAATCAATGCTTCTCCAAGTTGTATGTAATATCCACTAGTTGATCTTCTTGTATCGAGACAGCTTCCCCAGTCACTATCTGTATATGCTTTCAGTGATAAGCTTGAAGTTGATGGAAAGAAAACACCTTGACCTGGAGAGTTTTTTAAGTTGTAAAGAACTCGAAAAGCAGCATTCAGGTGCTTCTTACGTGGATGATCCATAAATTGTGATAGCACTTGTGTAGCGTAACTTATGCCCGACCGAGTGAATGTCAAGTAGAGCAATTTGCCTACGAGTCCCCTATACTTTGTTTCATAAACCAAAGGGGATTCATGTAAGAACTTACGATTTATGTAACATTTGGCTTTGCTCCCAAACAACCCAATTCATGTAACATGTCAAACACATACTTTCGGGCTTTTTACCCAAACAGTGTTCCCTAAAAAAATATTTCCCATTTTAAGTTTGTTTTAAAAATAATTCCAAATTAGGGTGAAAAAAAAAATAATTCCTGGTTTGGGGTGTGTTGTACTTGTCCAAAAGTCTAGTTTGTGGACATCAATCTTTCCATCTCATCCGTCACCTTCACATCATGCCACAATCATGTCGTAATCATTCATAAAATGATGAGAAAATGAGTAATTAATGGTCCAAAGGTTACACTTGT
>CANYCX012352773.1:0-44757 GCA_948193385.1 Breynia disticha f. nivosa | reverse complement strand
TCACTGTATCCTACTCCTCAACATTACGATAATTAAGGACAAATAAAAATATTAATGCTCTCAACATTTTTTTTAAAAATTGATTATTTATTATTTAATTGTTATATTTAAATTAAATTAATTTTTTAATATTAATTCCATTATTTATTTATTATATTAAAAATTTTTAAAATTTATAATATTAATTATATATTTAATTAATATTTTAAAATTAAAAAATCAATTTACATAATTAAAAAAAATCAAAAAAAAAAAAAAAGTAAATGGATAGCGTAGCCCAAAGGGCTACGCTATATATACCGCACCCATGTGGGTGCGGTATAAAATGAAGATGGAGGGGTCCGGTTGGACCCCTCCTCTTCACTCCATCCATCTCCACCCACGCCAAGTTGGCGTGGGTTGGAGATGGTCTTAAAGGTTGTGGCCTGTGGATACATACAGGCTTATTCATAATCTGTCAACAGCTCATAAATATTTATTCCACGCCATCATCAAATTGGAAAACACAGTTGATTGAAGTAATCACTTGCAACTTTGTCTACATACAAGCTCAAGTTATGGTGAAAAATGGGATTCGGACAACAAAAAACAGAGCACAAACAGGATTGAATGAAGATTAAAACACTCATCTTTTCTTCTTTATATGAATACTATCAGTATTTTCACAAAAGAAAATACAACGAATGAATAGCATAATAACGAGGTCTAGACATCAACAAATTAATAACGGCTCTCTTTCTTCTTGATGTAGTGCTCATACTAATTTCGTATTCTCCGATCAAAATATATAAAATGTAGGAGACATGAAGCAACCTCAATTATCGCAGAAGTGCTGCATTGAGAGATGAAATGGCCTCATCTGCAATAATTTGGTACATCTTTTGTGTAGGATGAACTGCGTCCCAAAATGCATACTTGGATGCATCCCTGCATGTACTCATTCCTCTGCATGAATCTCCATACTCTATTGTTCCTGTCCCGCAACAACCTTTTGCAGCCTCCAACAAACCTGTTAATTTTCACAAAACCGAGCAATTCAAATCCGGAAAAATTTTGCGGGAAAAAAACTTCGAATTTCTGCCGAAAATTTTCTGACAAATTTCGTCAAACATAAGTAAAAGAATAATGAAAGAGAAATATGATTGTTACCAAAACGTTGTGGGGTCTTGACAGCGTCTTGTATGATGCGAAAGCAATCAACGTAGGTGTTTCTGATCCCAACTGTTTTCCGGAGGATGGCTAGTTTCTCTTTGATCTTGTTATTGAACGAGAAGGCCACCTTATTGTAACTCTCAACACATGTGTTCACATTACCTAATGTTTTCACAAGCGGCATGCAACCCAATGGTGGCACTCCGACCACCACTAATCTCGTAGCTCCCACTCTATGCATTTCCTGCACCACATGATTATTTCATTAGGAATCTTAAGGTGCAACCAATATATTAAGTTAAAATGGTAGAAACATATACCTTCACATAGTCAAACATGCGAGAAGCCAAGTAATTCTGGTACTGTTCGATACTGTATTGTCCAGGACGAGTTGGGTCCAAGTAGTAGTTTTGGAGGAAATCATTCGTTCCCATACTTAGAATGAAAAGGGCATTTCCGACAATCTCTTGTGCCTTCTTTTCCCCAACCAATCGTCCCAGATGGATCTTGTAATGCCTCAAGTATTCCAGCTGCTTTGACATTGGCAACACGTTCTATTCCAACAATCAAAGAAAGAAAAAGAGATCATTCAAGCCAATTCCAGAACCAAGACTCGAAATCTTGATTTTACAACTACTGAAAAGAGATGTATGTTTGTGATACATTGGGAATGAGAGAACTCACAGAGAGATTTGCTGTGAAGTCATCGTAACCAGAAGCCGCCGAAGCAAAACTAACACCGTGAAGTAAATCTGCGGGCTGCTGTTTGGGATCGAGAAATGCTGGAATCACCTTTGTGTGTCCAATTGCCTCCGCTGTACACCAAAATAAAATCAGTTAATCAATCATTTAATAGAAAGTTCTATTGCTGTTAGTTAATCTTTTCTTTCACGATTTTTTTTTATTTGATCTGAACCACTACACAGTCAGAATCGAACCCACAGATGAATTTATCTCAAAATATCTGTCGTTTTTAAAAATTAATAATTTTACTTAATTTTCTTATATTATATTTAAACTTAATTTAATTTATATTGTAATAAATTCACATTGTAATAAATGATATTAATACTAATTTATAATTGAAATTTCAATATAATAAATAATATTTTAATTAATTTATCGATATTTTAATTATTATCTTAATAACATGAAAATAAAAAAAATATTCGAAAATTAAAAAATATATATATATATATAAGAAAAGAAAAAGAGATTGAGGTATTAATGACATAATAATGGGACGAGCAAGATGTCATGAAAGTAGATATATGTCACCGTCACAAACATATCTATGAAACATTTATCTTCTGCACTTTTTAATTTCTCAAATTCTTACTCCGAGACATGTTTTATGAACCTAAATTTCATATTTATTCTTGTAATTTGAGATAAGAAAATGAAAAAAAAAAATATTAACATATAATGAAGTTCTGTACAGTGAAATTAAGTTCTCTAATCTTCTTTCACTTCATGTTCTGCAAAGAACCAAGCTGTATTCCAGTAGGAGTCTAATGAATCTTATAATAGGGTTTTGAAGATAATTAATGTTAGTTGAAGTATGGAGGGAGTTGAATTTACCTATGAAATCTGTGGCTAGTCTTCCATCAGAGAACCTTCCAGTGGGAACGCCATGGAAGAAGTCCTTGCCATAAGGAATGAAATTACTCTTCATAGTGGTGGCAAGTCTGTTGTTGTTTCCAGGATCAACACTTGAATCTCCGAAAACCAGCACACACGTCACGTTGTTTTTGGCAGCCAACTGCCTAACCTGATGAATGTCCACCGCAGCAAGCATCAATGGCGTGGCAAGTAGTAATGCCACCAGCAAAGTCGTCGCCATTGCCGTCCTGCTTGACACCATTGCTCTCAACTGTAGTGATCCCGCTGAGAAATATCGACTGTGTGTTTATATGGTAAGTTGGAGGTGAAGGTAAATGGTGGGTTCATGGTTGATGTGTAAAAGCTAGAAGTATTAGTTGTGTTAGTTGAAAATTTAAATATCTGCCCTAACTTACTGAGCTTGAAAAATAAAATGAAAAGAGTGCCTAATACTTCGCAATAATTTTTTTTTTACAAAATTTTAGGAAAGGGATTGGGTAACCCACGGACCAAGAATAGAAAATCTCATAGAGATCCGACGAAATAAGCAGGTTAGAGCTTGTATGCCTCCTCTAATATCGCTAAAGAACTAATGATCGATCTCCACACCCTTAACATACTGGTTGACTCTTTACTGCTGAACTCACGGAAGAACTAAGGGTAATAATTCAGAGCAATTGGGACAGTGTGTGATTGTGTGGTCTGAGGCAAAGAATTCAATTTTGAGGCAGTGGGAACAGAGAGCCCAGTTGTCTTCACAATGCAACAGATATACATATACCAAACAATTTATTATTTAAAAGTCAGTTAATAATATTTTTATATTCTTAATTTATTTAAATATTATTATTTAATTAAAATACTTCATTAAATTAAAATAAATTGTAATTTTTTTTTAATTTTATGATTGTTCAAAATTATTTATCAATTCAGATGAAAATAGTAGTATGTTTTTTGTAATGTAAATATATCAAGTAGTGTGCTGGCAAAGCCAGGCTATTTCATGACATTCATACTTCATTAATTGGATGAGCAGAAGATTTGGGGTGATGGGTACCAACCCATTTGAGCAAATTTATTATCTTTCGCGTTACTATCATCTCTGTAATAAATTTCTCAGCTACTACAAGAGTGCGATTAGGTGCTTTTATCTGTGCATACTTGATTCGGATATCGCAAAATGAAATAATATTCTTCATCTGCCTCCGCAGATTTCTGTAATTGGTAACTTTAAAGCTTGGCAATTGTTTGCATAAACATTAATTCAAACACTTGGAGTTCACAGTTTATACTCTATAACTCACCATTCTATTATACCCAAATTAAGGCGCAAGCACGTTCATGATCATGCAATTGTCTGCTACCTTGTTAGGTCTCACCGTCGTTAAAAACCCGTCCAAAAATATACACCTGCGAAACTTGCCGGAGTTGAAAATCTGGATTTTCAGAAAGTTGGCGAGAAGAGTTTCTGACACAGTATTTATTGCTGTGGTGGGATGATGAACCGAGACGAGTAAGTTGGAGTTCCACGAATGCGGTTAATTAATGCAGCTGCTAACTCATACAGATAAAATAGGGAAGCAGTTCATAACCACAGCCATTTCTTGACTTCAATCTGGAAAGTGGACGACGTATACATGGAACGTTGAAGCTTTTCACAGGAGTGTTTTGATGGAGATTGAAACACGTAATTTGAAGTTACACTCGAAAAATTATTGTTTGGTTATATTGTTTTTGTTACCATTGCCGTCCCCCTCCCAAAGGAAACAAGTTGTGACAATAAGCATGTGTGAGTTACAGTCGCTTGTAAACCGAAAATGTTGTATTTTACTTGGAAGAACTTTATACGAGTTAAAGATGAAAAAATTGAGCTGGAATCGCTGAATTAGAACTAAAAATGAAACGTTGGTTTTAGAATCGGAATCGAACTATCGAACCGTTAGTTTACGTTTTAGTTTCAGTTCTTGGGAACAACGAACCGTGAATCGTCGATTTTGCGCTAATAGTTCAAGATTCCAAACCGACAGTTCGATTCATTTTTAGTGAAAACTAAATTTGGACCTGCGAACTGACATTGGAATCAAAACCGAACCACTAGAATCGGCTAGGTTAGGTTCCAATCCAATAAACCTTAGAATCGTGAACTGTAGGTTTCGCACGATTTTACACCTTTAATAATAGTATAAAATATTGTCGTTGTGTTATATATTTATTTGTTTAATGATTTTTGTGTTATTTTGTGCATTTGTAGTAGTAATTGAATTTTACACAAATTAGTTCAATTTAAAAATTTCATTAATTTTACTGACGTAACATCTATAATTTAACTTTACGATTCTTAATGTTTTTAAATAACAGAGGCTACGTTAATAATATTAACAAAAAATTCAATTTGAATTGTAAAAAATTCAAACACTACTATTACATTAAATAACACATGGTAAAATATTATATCCAGCTTTGTTAAAGTAATCCTTATAAGATAGATATGTGATAATTTTAAATTAAGATAAGAAATATTCAAGATAAAGTTGAAATACATTTTAAAAATAATTTTGAACTAGGATGAGACAGAAACGCGTTAGTACCAAAGAGTGAGAAAATAGGGAAACACATTCAACTAAAAACTATTAGGATAAATAATTTTTATTATTTACCAATTATTTCAAATACCACCGAACACGTAAATCAACTTGTGTGAGACTGTTATAGTTTAACTAGAAATTTTGAGTTTGAATTCTGAGTATGTAACTGTATTAAAACTTTGTTAGAAGAGTTTTACTTCTTGTGGTCCTGTCTGATTCAAATGAAAATTAGTTTGGTGGTTAGAAATGACAAAAAAAAGCAAGTATTTCACATCTTATAGTACAAGTCTGGACTTACGCAGTCAAAACCGTTGTAGTCTAGTTGGTTAGGATACTCGGCTCTCACCCGAGAGACCCGGGTTCAAGTCCCGGCAACGGAATTTCTTTTTTATCATCTTGCCCCCTACTTGAATCTTGGCGGGAAATCAATTAATTATCTTGCCGTATAAATTCTCCAAATCAATAAAAAAAACCCCAAATTTCCAAAACCAAACAATAATGGAGAATCGAAATCCAAGAGGCGTTGAAGATAACGTTATCGCCATCATCGAAGCCACCGCCTCCACCGATTCTCAATATGCCAACGACGACCGTACATTTCCATTCACTTCTTTTTTACTTTTTCATTAAACCGAATTTAATTGAAATTATAATTTCAGGACTCGCGTTTCTTCAAGCCGTTCGTTCTGCGTGTTTTTCTCCGATAAAACCTACTTGTCCGACTAAGTAATTCACTTTTCCCTTAATTATTAATTTTTTAAATGTTGTTGTATTTAGTTTGTTATTAAGTTGATTTAGTTAATATTTTTTATTGTGAAGCAAAATGATGGAAGCTGTGTTTCAAATCTTGAGAGTGGGGAAATCATTGGAACTATTGATGGAAAGCTTTTGGCTTTTAAGTGAATTCAATAAGGTGTTAAATTCGTCTATATTAGATATTTTTTTTTGTTGTTTTGATTGATTTAACTAATTAGGGTTTGTTATTTCTGTATTTAGCGGTTTCCAAGAGTATATGTTTCTCATAAAGGAGAATCAGAAAGTAGTGAGATAGTGGTAATCGAAGAGGTATTGTTTTATGGATTTGGTTTGGTTTGTTTTTTGATAATGAAGATTTTGATGTTTGTTTTACTAAATTGTAGGCTCGGTCACCGTTGGTATTTAATCTGGATGTAGGTTCCACTGACAATGAATTTTTGTTTTGTGCTCCACATGATCCGTCGGTAAGTTTTGATTTCGCAGCTGAATCATTGTTTCTTTGATCACTTAAGTTATCGATGCGATCTTCAATTCTCTGTTACTATTGGCATTTTGATTTGTCTGAGAATCTGTTCCATACTATTAGATTAGATTAACTCATTAGTTACTGCATTAGACAGAGTGGCGCTGTTGCTTTTGTGGAATTTTTGTAGCTGATTTCTTGCACAAAATTGAGACTAAGTTCTGACTTTCTATAGAAATAATACAGTTCAGTTTTTGCATAATTTTTCTTTGTGATTTTCAGGGTTTTGAATCGTTAATAAAAGATGTAGCTGAACTAGCTAGTGAAACAAGTTTTCAAGCAAATGAAACCAAGGTAAATTTGCAAATGGTTTTCTTTTTTCCTATTGATCTTTGTGTATGCCATTTGGCAGCGAGTGGGAGAACTTAGCAGCAACTGTTCTGTTGGAATCCATCTTTCGACATTCATTCCAGCTTCATGGTTTTGTTTCAGTCACTGAGAAACCTGTTGCTGCTTCAATATGTTGTCAATGTTCTTGTAGAAGATTTTGTACCTCGCAACAGAATTTATAATGGTTAGCTGTTTTCACAAGCTTTTCATATTTAGATTTTCCAAATATCTAAATTTCCTTTTCCCTTGCAGAATCCATGAATTGGATCATTCTAAGAGAGTCAGGTGTCAACATGCTTCTGGTATATTGTTGCTTCAAAGCTATGATGTTTGGTTTTCTTCTAAATATGTGGTACAGAATAAGCAATATAACCTCACTGTGCTTGCAAACCTATCAAGCAATTAATCATTTTTTGCTGTGTTTCTTTACAGAGTTCACGAAAACTAAACTACAAGAGTCTGATGAAAGGTTGTCTGTCCATCATTTGTGGACTATGCCGAATTTCTAATGGACTTGAATCTTCAGATAAGATAGATTCATCCAAAAATAATAATATTGCTGTTGAAATTGCTTTGCTTGAAGCTGGAAATAATACTTGTAGTGCAATGCAGAAATTTTTGGCAGTGGTATCCTTCAGCAGAACTTTACTGTTTCATGTTACTGTTCTTGAATTTCATGTGAGCATGGTTCAGTTTGCTTGTAGATAATGGAGCTTGATATGTCGAGGAAGAAAGCAGATATGCAAGGCTGTATTACTAGAGCTGATGGTGTCAGGTAAACTTGTTGAAACAGAAGTCACACACTTCCTGATTCCTTAACTAATATAACCTGAATTTGGTTTCAGAACCCCTTTGGTTGAGATAATTCTGGATGAGCTAACTTATGATAATGATATACTTCCTCCATTTTTTCAGGTATTTGAATTGTGGGATTCTCTTTTATAACTTATTTTAAATTCATAACGCATGAGCTAGCATTAGTCATATCAAGTTCCATTGGATATGCCATGAACATCAAGATGTGGATCTCTTCGTGGCAGTATTTTCTTTGAAAATAAAAATTCTTAGAGATAAGAATCACTTTTAAAGTATGAAATAATCTCGTTTCTTTTAGCAACTTTACAAATAGTCCAATGGTTGTCATTTGTGGAACCCTGCAGGCGTTTAGTGATCCCAAATGGAAATTGGAAATCATTTCGCATTATGTCTCAAAATATGCTTCTAAGGTAATTGATCTGTTTTTTTTTTTTTCTGTTATATGATATCCATTGATGTTTTAATAGAAGTGTAATATGTGGATGATAGAAAATTCTTCCCTTAGTTTTATGTAACTAACTTCAAGTTCTGCAGCCTTCTGTCCGTACTCGGAGGTCAAATGGTTCACCTCCAGATGATGCATCTCAGAAAGGAGTTTTGAAGTGCTTTTCAAACGTCAACAACTCAAAAAACATGGCTAAAAAGATTGGCACGGATGTAGTTCAGGTTCTTCTAGCACATGCTTTCAAGGTATGGCTTGATTTTCTCTATAATATGAATTCGAGGAATTCGGATCAATATTTGCTGTGCAAGTGGCAGAGAACCATCAATAAGTACTTATATTTGCCCTCTTTTTGTATAATTTGGTCTTGTTACTTTTTCTTTCAGGCTCACTTGACATTAGCAATGGCTCATCCAAATGGAGAAGGTAATACCAACTCTGGCGATAAATCAGAAGGCGTCTCTCTGGAGGAAATATGCAAAGATTTAATCACATCTTTTAGTAATATCAAAAGCACAGACAAGTAAGAATGAAACCGCAATTTCTGTTATGACTAACTTAGGAGACTTTTAATCGCATATTTTCGTCTCTGCCACTCTCCATTTGGTATTGCATATAGTACCCATTAATCAGCAATTTTGCTCGCTTGTATATTTCAATGGCGCAGGAAAGTTGAGATTCGACCTCTCGGGAAGGAAGCGTTGTTTACAGCTATGAGCATCCTCTCAATAAAGTCAAATCCTCAGGTGTGAATTTGCAAGACTCGAATTCAACCTCATGTTTCGTCGGAGGTACTCATGAAGCTTTGATGTTCAGTAAATTCATGTAATGCAAGATACTTAGGATAATCATTTATTATAATAAAATTTGTACCAAAGAAGAATAGATATTATTGGGAAGTACTAATGGCAACAATACATGAGAGATCATGTGTAATTATGCTATTCTCATATTATCCAAACCCTATTATTCTTCTTATTAATCATTTTTTAACTTCAAAATCATATACCGCACTTACTGTCTGAATGGCTGGAGAAATTCATCTCAATTTCCTTGCACCTAGCAGTGCATTCATCACTGTTCTGGAATAAGCAGCACGAGAAGCAACAACTGAGAAGTATGGAGCGTGAGATGGGAAAGAGAGCAAAGGAAGGAAGGGAGACAAATCTTTCATGTAGCCTCAAATATGCAGTTGACAGATTTGGCAATAATCTGCTTAAGCAACTCTTAGGCATGAATGTCTTGTTTTCCTCGGATCATAGAATTATGATTAAACTGACTTTATTTATTTGTTGTAGCAATTCAAGCATTTCCCCTACCCACTTTGAAGTTTTTTTTTCACGGAAACACCGCCAGCACCGTTAACTTCACTGTGCGTGAAACTAAAATGTACAATGCCGTAACAGAATACCAGATGCGGTAACGCAACGGTGTCATTTTTACAGTACAAAATTAAAACGACAGCGTTTAGTCCATTTTGAAAGATTGAATTGCTTTGCGAATTGTAATCAAACCCTTGTGTTTGGAGCTTCTCAGCTTTCCCTCTCTAGCGTAGCTTCTCTCCACTCCACATCTCTACCGTTCCACGTCTCAGATTCACTCTTTTCAAATTTCAACTCCAACTTCAAATTTCTCTCTCTCACAAATGACCGAACCCACCGAAGACTCTAACCAAATCGACAAACTTTACCAATTCGGCGAGCGACTCAACGAGTCCAAAAACAAGTCTGAGGTTATTAGTTTGCCATAGGTTTTCAACTGTGTTTGTGTTACTTACCTATGTAATTAAGTGTGTGGTTTTATGCAGAATGTGAAGGATTACCAAGGAATTATCGACGCTACCAAAACTAGCATTAAGGCCAAACAATTAGCTGCTCAGCTAATTCCCCGCTTCTTCAAGTTCTTCCCTGAATTATCCAGTCAGGCTGTTGATGCTCATCTTGATTTGATTGAGGAGGATGATTTGGGGGTATCTCTTTACTCTAATCTTAATGTTTTTCTCCTTACATTTTACCTATGCGTGCTTTACTGTCGATTTAACTATCTTTTATTTTATTAAGTTGCACTTGTTTTTCAGTAATTCAGAGTTGAAAGAAATGGCTTGAATTAGTTTGCTTGCAGCTTTGTGTGTGTGGGAACTAGTTTGCAAGTATTAATGTTTATATGATACGTTTTGGCCTTTCGCGTTGGAGATTGTAATTTAGTTGTGCCTTATTTTATTAGTTTTTGCTCTAATAATTTGGTAATTTAGAGTGGAAGGAAATGGCTTGAGCTAGTTCACACTTTTCTTTGTGTATTTTGGGAGAACTCAGTGTTGTTTGTTGTCGCAGGTTCGTGTGCAAGCAATTAGGGGACTACCCCTTTTCTGCAAGGATACTCCGGAGTATCTTTCTAAGATTGTGGACATTCTTGTCCAAATTCTTGCGGCTGGTATATTGGTTCTTTAGTTCTTTTGCGAGTTTTTATTTTTTGTTTTATGGGTTCTTATGGAAATTTTTGTTCTTGGTTTTAGAGGAATTTGTGGAGCGGGATGCGGTTCATAAAGCCCTTATGTCATTGTTGAGGCAGGATGTGAAAGGTAACCTGCATTAAGTTTTTTATTTGCTTTGTGCAGATAGAGAAACTATTTCTTTGTTCTTTGGACTGTGCTCTAAAGCTCATGTCCAGTCGGAGTTTGGTGGGATTGAAATCTTGGCTTGTTACCTTTTGCTTTTGTTGTAGTTAATGCAATCAACTGATTACAGCGTTTAACCGGATATTAGAAATTGATAGAAGCTAGTTTCGTTCTATATCCCATAAGCACAAGATGTTCAGTTTGATCAAGTTTTGTGTTCCGCTTTCATGTGGTTTGATTTGATTGTAATTATTGTTAAGCAGCATCTTTGACTGCCTTATTCAAGCATATTGGGACTGCTGATGAGCCAAGTACTGATGAACAAATTCGTGAGAAAGTTCTCAGCTTTATTAGAGATAAGGTTGGAACTTAGAAAACGCTTTTTTGTTAATGTTCACCACTTCTTTAATCCTTCACGTTTGTAAATAAATGATGGCTTTGTTTTCAGGTTTTCCCAATAAAAGCTGAACTATTAAAGCCTCAAGATGAAATGGAGCGGCATATTACTGATTTAATTAAAAAGGTACTCCGTTTATAATTTGCATTCTCAAGATGAAATGGAACAGAAAATTACTGATTTGATTTAAAAGCTAGACTCATAACCCGTATTTAATCAGACTGCATTACAAATTCATTTCTTGGCTTTTTCACAGAGCTTAGAAGATGTTACTGGAGCAGAATTTAGGATG
Source organism: Breynia disticha f. nivosa (assembly GCA_948193385.1). NCBI lineage: Eukaryota > Viridiplantae > Streptophyta > Magnoliopsida > Malpighiales > Phyllanthaceae > Breynia > Breynia disticha. Next base: position 33,248 of record CANYCX012352773.1, on the reverse strand, counting down.
TTTATGGACTTCTTAAAAAGTTTGAAATTATTTGGAGAGCAAGCTCCAGCTGAACGCATGAAAGAGCTTATTGAGCTCATTGAAGCGCAGGCTGATTTGGATGCACAATTCAATGTAAGCTGCTTGTGTAGGAAGATTCTGTAACATTAAACATATAAGCATTTTTATTACACTTAGTAACCAATAATTGGATATCATCTCCATCTGTGCAACATCAGACAGTCCATGTGTTTTCCATGTGACAAGTGCTCTCTTATCATTATTGTGGGAAACTTAGAATAAGTAACGGTTCTAATATCCTGTCAACTTGTCTTGCATTATTCTTCCCAAAGGATTCCCTAGCTCGGAAGAAATTAAACATTTGTGTTTGGGTGGATTGAGAAACAAATAGTTTGGTGATTAGGTTAATATGTCTGTGCCGAGGGGGCCAAGGGATGCTAAGATGGATTCACCTCTATTTAAAGATGATTTAATTGCGGGAAGCTGTTTTCTTGAATTCATGGTATTTTTTTTATATGTCAAGTTCTTGTTTTATGAAGACAAATGTATTGTTTCAACACTTGGTCCTTTCTTATAATAACAATCTAGGTGCGATTTTCTTCAGCATTTTTGCCTTAGAAATGCACGAGTAATTATTTTGTCACTATCAAAATGCAGGTTAGTGATGCAGATCATATAGACAGATTGATTTCATGCTTGTATATGGCACTCCCTTTTTTTCTGGTATGGATCATATTTCATATCCTTGTTTCATATATATGTAATCTTTCTCCTCGTGTCATGGCCTGATTTAGTCTTCTCTTTTCAATTTTTTGAACCTTTTGGGGATTAAAAGAGGGGTGCATCCAGTAGCAAGTTCCTCAACTATTTGAACAAACACATAATGCCTGTTTTTGACAAGGTAATGAATTAGTGGTTTCTTTTTTTGACAGTTGATTTTTCCTTTGTTTTACCCCTATCTAATTTTAATAATTTAAAATCTGTTTTAACATCTTCCTGTAATAATTTAAAATCTGTTTTAACATCTTCCTTCTTGGTCAGCTTCCTGAGGAAAGAAAACTTGACTTACTTAAGGCTCTCGCAGAAATATCACCATACACAGTGCCACAAGATTCAAGGCAGATTCTTCCTTCTGTTGTTGATCTGCTGAAGGTACAGATATATCCTTCCATAGTTGATTCTCTGTCTGGAATAATAGCACTGTTAATTCTTTCAGTTCTTTTTTGTTATTTGTTTACTCTTTCTGACATAAAAAACTTCTTTTTGTTATTTTTTTCCGTTTAGAAGTACATGCCTCTTAGGAAGACTGGGGAAGAGATGAACTTTACTTATGTGGAGTGTTTACTTTTTGCATTACACCATTTGGCTCATAAGGTTGTAAATCTGTGTTCCTACCTTCTCGATATGTTTCTTTCTTTATTCTTGTCTGTTGTGCTTATTTATTCTTTGTTATTATGAAGGCTCCTAATGCTACCAATGGCCTCTGTGGTTATAAGATAGTGACAGGACAGCCATCAGATAGGCTTGGGGAGGATTTCTCTGAAATTCACAAGGACTTTATGGATAGGTAATATTTAGTTTTTTCCTCTTCAGCAACTATTTGTTGATGAGATAAGTTTGTCCCTTTCTTTAATTACATCCCTCCAGTGAGGTCACGGGCATTATGTGTGTTGATTTCATATTTATTTATTTTTCAATTCTGATTCAATATTATCGTATTGTATTTTTTTGAGAGATTAATCTATATATGTTTTTTTTTCATCAGTGTTCTGACTTGTGCTGTTCCTTGTCATATGCAGGTTGAGTAATGTTGAAGAGCTAACCAGGGCTACAATGAAAAAATTAACTCAAGGAATGGCAGAGCACAATAAAGCAATGGCAGCTGCAAAATCTGATGAAGCCAAGGAGAGCATAGTGAGTTTGCTTTTCTAGGGACTTTTTATGGAATCCTTTCTGACATGTGTCTTTACTCATTCTGCTATGCATTGTGCAGAAAACTCAAAAACAGAATGCTACAACCGGTTTGAAGACCTGCAATAACATTTTAACTATGACCAAGGTGGTAAAACATTTCCCTGAACTGTTTTTCTGTGAGTTTGTGATCCATCTTGACCAATGCTTATTCTCGTCTTTAGCCATTGCATAACAAGACGCCTTCCTTTATTGGAGACAAGAGTGTCAACCTCTCTTGGAAAGAATCAACGAAAACGGCTGCACCTTCCACGACGACGACTGGGTACATTAAATGACCAATACTTTGTGTTTTCTGCAAGTCTTTGTATTTTATGTGCATCTACGTTTCTACGAACTTGCTTTTATGTCAATTACAAGGAGTATTTCTTCAGGCCTAGTTTCCCAGAACGCTCACTGTTGGGCCCTTGTGCCATGAATTGAGATCAGTGATTCAAAACTTCAACCTCTCCTTAACACACTACAGCTCACTGGAGAAAAATATGATTTTTAACAACCGCCTTGTATGAAAATAGGCTTTACATTTGAAAAATTGCTCCAATTATTTGTGTGATATTGTGCCTTAGCGTAGTAGTCATCCTCTATGTACCTGTATGGCTGCATCTACAATAACTTAAAAGTTCTATTGAAGATTCGTAGACATTTTTCTATGGCTGCATTTCATGTTAAATGTCTAGCGTTTTGCGAATAACTTAACTGTTTCTTTCTGTTGGATATACTTTTCATGCAGAGGAAAACGACCAGGTGCTGCTAATGGTTCAGGCAATGCCATGAAAAAGGGCCGGGGTGCAGGTGGCTTTCAAAATCAGCTTGTCAACAGAGCCTTGGAAGGCATATCTGCCGGAGGCAGTAAGGGTAATATGTCTGCAGGAGGAGGTAGTGGTGGCTTCAGAGGTAGAGGTCGCGGCAGGGGTTGGTCTGGACGCGGAAGAGGAAGAGGCTATTAGTAGATTCGGTACATCTTTGAGAAAAAGTCGAGAATGTTGGCAGATATGAGCAGTTTCACATCTGCACCAAAAAAACTAACGAATCCGAGCACTAGATGTTGTGGTGTCGTGTTGGGATGACGATGTAGAGAGTGACATGTGAGGATTATGTGTAGATTTGGTTGAGATTAGGCTTCTCAATATATATTCTGTACCAATGTTAGCTTATTACTGTATTTAAACAACTCCACCAGCGATATGCCATTCGTTTTCTTGCTTCTTTTAACTCAACTTTTGTATTTTATACAACTGCGATAGTGAAGATCTATATGTGATGAAGGACAATAGTTTTATGATTAGCAAATATAGCTAAAAAAATAACAATATTTTTTATAATAATTAATATTTATTCAATGTTATCAGTATTGGTTCATGTGTTGAATTATAGTTTATTTGTTGAATTTGTATTTTAGAATTGAATTGGTTCACTGGTTGAATCGTTTTAGTCTATGCCCTACGGTTTGATATTAATTTAATTGTAGATTGGGTTAAATGTTAAAATTGGACCAGATCCGTTATGAGTTCATTGGCCTGTTTGGTCTGATTTTGATAGCTTTTGTTTAATAAATATAGCTTAGATGACGGCGACTCTATACTACAATTCGTAAATTATAGAGCGCATTAAATCTTAAAAAATGTCACAGTTCTGGAAACCGGGAACGCAAAAACCACGAATTCTGGAAGACGAAGAAGGCGGCGTCGTTTTAATCTCCTCCTCACTCTCATCCTCAAACTCTTCTCGTTTCGGAAGCGCTAGCATTCATAATCAGAGACAAAGATTACCTGTGTACAAGCACAGATTAGCAATACTGTACCTGGTGGAGACTCACGCCACTACTATTGTTGTCGGTGAGACCGGGAGTGGTAAAACGACACAGATTCCTCAGGTGAGTGTTTCGTTTTGTAGTTTCATGTTTAGTTTGGAATTTGATTGGTTTGTTTGTTTTGAATTTGTAGTATTTGAATGAAGCTGGTTGGAGTGATGGTGGACGCGTTATTGCTTGTACTCAACCGCGACGGCTTGCCGTTCAGGTAAGTTTGTGTTGGATTGAACTGTTTTTTTTTTTTTTGATTTAGAGTTTGCGTGATTTGCGAATTATCGGAGTTTTCTTTAGATGTTGTTTAGTACTGGCGAAATTTAATTGCGTTTTCGTAGAAAAATGTTTTATGCTTCTTATGCTGCTCTTTCTTTCTGTTGTATGTACTTTTATTTCGCATACTGTATGGTTTATGATGGTTTTGTTTCAGGCTGTTGCTACTAGGGTGGCAGAAGAGATGGGAGTTAAGCTTGGAGAAGAAGTTGGGTACACAATTCGATTTGAGGATGTTACGAATTCGGTGAGAGATTTTTTTTTTATCATTGGAATCTCGTCTTTACTCAATTCTTATGTTATGTATTTTGTTATCCTTTGAACATGGTTGCTTGCTGCATAACGTGTTAGTATTTTACGTGATTTTGAGGAAAATATTTCCACATGTATTGGTGTTTCTCTTTTCTTGAATTGAATGAATTCCAAGAGTTCTCTGTTGTTGGCAGCACAGGGTTTGACAAGAATTAAATTTCTCACAGATGGGGTCTTACTTAGAGAAATGATGGTTGATCCACTGTTGACCAAGTACAGGTATTATTGTTAGCAATGAAATCGGAAGTTTCTGCACTGTCTCTAACATTTTGATGCATATTGGATTTATGTTTACTTTGTAGTATGTGTGCTTTGCTCATATCATTTCGTTGATAAGTCTGAACTTTGACTGCCAAGTTAGAAACGATCACAATATCGATTAATAATCTATGCAACCAAACGGCGTGTGCTTTTTTAATCATCATTGGTATTGCAAAGTGAATTTTAGCATTTGGGAAATTATGAAGCTGTGAATTCATATTCTTATGTATGGTGCTAGCTTAATAGTAAGTGCCACAGTTGTATTTTTGGTCATTTCATGCCTTAATTTTTTCCCTCCTCTGTGTTCCTCTCCCTCTGGCTGATATTTGGGCGCAAATCTTATATCGTAGTGTCATAATGGTGGATGAGGCACATGAGAGGTCTATTTCAACTGACATTTTGCTGGGTCTTCTCAAGAAGGTAACAGTTCAACTTGGCTGTTCAATGTGAGGAGTCACCTTTTTTATTAATCGTTAACTCTGACAATTTTTTCTATTCCTTATTTCCATTTTTGTTACATTGTCTACTTTACGAATATTCCAGATTCAGCGCCGAAGACCAGATCTACGCCTGGTTATTTCATCTGCTACTATTGAAGCCAAATCTATGTCTGCGTTCTTTCAAATAAGGTATTATTCTGTTCATGTCATTGAAGTAGGATTCAGTAATTCTTAATGTTATGCTATCACTTAATCACTTTAGGAGACTTTCTTATCTCATTGAATCCTTGTGTTACCTTTGAACTTTTATTTTCGAAATTGCTCATTGAAATTTATTTGAGAATTATGTTGAAATGGTCTGGCCATTGGTTTTTTAAATATCTTCATAATATTGTTTTTATAGCTGGTACAAATATTCTTCCAACCAAATATCCCAGAGTGATATCAGTTAGCAATACTAATTTGGCAGATAATAAATAAAGCCTTCTTTTGTTTTCATTTCTCGAGAGATGTAGTTGACTAATGGCTGGCATGGAAGCTAGAAGCTATTATTTGTTTCCTTTGATACCAAGTGTTTCCTTTCCATTTCCCTTATCCCCACTTTGTTGTCAAAGGTAGACCTCTTTTTACTTTAAAGAAATTATAGAAAGTTGTTGAAAGTTTACGTGTAAATCCTGCAGAAGGCGGCGAGGAGCAGAAAGTCAAGAGCCTAGTTTGAAGACAGAACCTGCAATCCTATCAGTAGAGGTTTGTTATTATTTGACCTTTTTCATGAGCACAATGTCAAGCTTCAATTCCTTCAATTTTCATGCATCGCAGAAATGCAATTCATGGGCATTGCAAAATTACTAATTGCTCAATCATAGCTACCTTGATAAAAAGGTCTAACCAGATTGAATGATTTTAGGGTAGAGGGTTTAATGTACAGATTCATTATGTTGAGGAGCCTGTCTCAGACTATGTCCGCGCTGCTGTTTCAACAGTTCAATTGATTCATGATCAGGTGCTGATGCTCTTAAGACAACAAATATCCAGTCTGACTTTTCATCTGTGCAGTAGTTATTGGCGTACAGCTTTTATATGGTTCAAATTGAGACATTGTACATAAAATAGTATTTGCTTTGGATGCGTAAAATAAATTTAATATGCACATATTTTTCAGCAGTAAATTGATTATTGGTAAGAGAACAATTAATTGATATCTTTTCTTTTCTTTCTCTGGAAATTAATACGTACATTTTCTCTAGGAACCAGCTGGTGATGTGCTGGTTTTTCTTACTGGTCAAGATGATATTGATGCTGCTGTTCAGTTGCTTACTGAAGAAACTGCTGCCAATCGAAAGAATTCGTCAGGTACTGATATATAACATAATTTTTGCATCTGCAACTTTTTGTTTAATTTAATTTATAAGCTATTGGGCCTTGTGTGTTGATGTGCTATTGTCCATTTCTCCAATGAAATATGAAATTTTAATTGGTTTAAGTTATGACGTGAATGAATATTTTGCTAGATTGAAGTTGAAAGTTCATACACAAAGAAGCATTAAGAGCATGTATATTTTCTCTTATTTGTGTTCGATATTATATGTATCTGTTGCTGGGTTTGTTCTCTGGAAAGGACTTCTTGCTGTCATACTGTGGAATTTTATGTGTAAAGGATCAGAAATATATGTTATAAGATGTAATTATAAAGAATTTTTGATAGGCTACTGCAGCTTCATAGCCATCTACCAGGAAGCAAAACTTTCGACTCATATTTATGCCAGGATTAGAATTCTACTGATGAGTTTGGGCCTACGTGAATTTATTACCTTGTAGTTTCAATCTGATGGTGCATATGCATAATTTGATGTGCTTAAAATTCTTGATTTTCAGGATTGATTGTTTTGCCTTTGTACTCTGGTCTTCCACATGCAGAACAGGTTAGATTTACATTGTAAAATATATTAGCATAGAATTTTATATTTGAAGTGTAGATAATCTTTACTAGATATAAGATTTGAACTAATGATTTTACCTTGCTGACAGGATCTGGTATTTTCTCCTACCCCTAGAGGGAAGAGAAAAGTAGTGATATCAACCAATATAGCTGAGACATCTATCACTTTGGAGGTGCAATATCTCCAATTTATTTACATGCATCATTGACAAGATATATGATTTTTCGTAAGCAGGTAGAGCTGCATGAGTTAACATTTTCCCTCCATATCCTGCAGGGAATTGTCTATGTTGTTGACAGTGGATTTTCTAAACAGCGGTTTTACAATCCAGTATGTAGATTATGTTTTTCTTTTCCATTGAATGATAATTTCGATTTGCTTGATCTAATAAATCTTATCAGTTCTCTGTTAATGAAGATTCATGTGTAAGAGATATCCTAATATCTGAAGCATGCAGAATTGTGTTAGAAGATTTTAAAACACCATGGTGTGTGCTTCTGTTGTTTACTTTTGTTTTTTACCCATTTTGGTGCAGATCTCAGACATCGAAAATTTGGTAGTAGCACCAATATCCAAAGCATCTGCTAGGCAAAGAGCTGGCAGGGCTGGACGAGTTCGACCGGGGAAGTGCTACAGGTGACTAACTTAAAACTAATTTTAATTTTCAAACTGTTTGGAAAGATTTGGTTGACCCAGTATTCATGTAATTATTCAAACTCTTAGCATGTTACATGTTGAAAATCGTACATTCTTATAAAGCGAAACTAGAAAAGTTATGTTCTTAGCTATTCAGGTCAAATTGCCAACTGAATCACAAATAGTATATATTTGTTGAGTCATTTTCGAGTATAACCCATCGTGCAGGTCAATTTGAATGCGCACTATAACTGATCATATTGTAACATATTTATGTGGTTGTCTTAGATTATATACAGAAGAATACTTTGTCAATGAAATGAAAAATGAAGGCATCCCAGAGATTCAGAGGTCAAGACTTGAATCCTGTGTGATTCAGGTATGTTTTTTTGTGTTGCATGAGTTGAAGATTTTCTTACTGTAACATAGTTTCGTTTTCATAGGAGTCCTTTTCTATTTTCTTTTAGTGTTTATGATATGTATGACATCATGAAGTTTTAGATGCTAAATTTTGTGCTTGCTTCCTCAGTTGAAGGCTTTGGGCATTGACAACATATTAGGCTTTGACTGGCCAGCGTCACCATCTCCTGAGGCAATGATTCGAGCACTTGAAGTCCTCTATTCACTTGGAGTCCTAGATGATGATGCCAAGCTTAATTCACCTCTTGGCTTTCAAGTTGCAGAGATTCCATTGGTATGTTGAGTGAGAGTTTAAAGAATCAGTTGCTAGTTCAATTAAATTATTGTTAGTTATTTATTATGGCCTCTATGGCTTTGTGAACACATGTTGGGCCTTTTTGTGTTCTTGTTATCATGTATAATAACCTTGAATCTTTTCTAAATGAAATTATACTTGCAGGATCCGATGGTCTCTAAAATGATAGTGGCTTCTAATGAACTTGGATGTTCAGAAGAAATCATAACTATTGCTGCTGTTCTCTCCATCCAGGTAAATTCACCCTCCTCATATTTCCTCTTTTAAATGGATGTTTCTGTTTGCCTGAAAGGTTGGGGAAAAAAGAGATGAGAAAATTAGCCGAATGGTCTTTAATTATAACTAAGAAATATAGGTGCAACAAACTTGAGCATGTATTAAAAATTAAGTGGAGGTTTAGTTATAAGAATCTTTTTGCAGTCTATTTGGATTTCTGCGAGAGGTGTACAAAAGGAACTTGACGAAGCCAAGTTGAGATTTGCTGCTGCTGAGGTATTTAATTGTTGTTGTCTTGTTTAGATTAAATTGGATGACCTTGTATTCAGTTGTCAACTCAGTGATGACATTCAATAATCTTTGTCGAAACTTCATTTTCAATATATTCTCAGTCTTTCAATTTTTGATATCTCAAAGCAATTGATTTCTCTATTTCGCTTTATAAATGATTACTAGCTTTTTTTTTATGATTTTAAGTGACATATTATTTAACTATTCACCAAGTAAAGTGAAAAATTTCAAATATGGCTTAGTTGGCATTCACTTGTGTCAAAAAATGTGGGTTTTAGTCCTTTACACACTCATTTTAGTATTTTTTGGCGAAAAGTTATTTAACCTTGTGTACTATACATGAATGTTTTAACTTGTGCTTGATATTCTGATTTCTTGCAGGGTGACCATATTACTTTTCTAAATGTTTACAAAGGTTTTCTTCAATATGGAAAATCTTCAAAGTGGTGCCACAAGAACTTCGTGAATTACCATGCCATGGTGTGTATGATTAGTTCCTCGAGATTTTTTTGACATAGTTAAAGGCTTAAAGCATTACTTTACTTTATAGTGGCTTGTGAGGACAAAGTATTCCTGCTGTTGGTTTCTTCTGTAGTAACTCTACTTGGTACATATCATACATAGAGTGACTTAAAAAAATTCAACATTTCTGCAGAAAAAGGTGATAGAAGTTAGAGAGCAACTCCGAAGAACGGCACTTAGATTAGGAATAGTTTTGAAATCATGTGAAAGCGACATACAGGCAAGTATTTCAACATTTTGGCTAATATTATCCAGAAGCAAAAGTGGCTTATTTTAATCTTCACTGCAATCAACTTCCAAGTTGAAAATTCATTTGGCCTTTTCATGTGAAGTCCTAATATATTGTTATTTTGTTGCACATTAGTAATTGGAAATAAGTGAAGCTATGTGATCTGCATTTCTTATTTCTTGCACATAATGTTTATCACTCAAACCCGTAGGGGGTATCGGAATATTACAATTCCCTACCAAAGAGATGTATAACTTGATAAATTTATGGTGCAACAAGGATTATCATGCTCAAACTTCATGATTTTAATTGACGACTCCATTGTGAATTAGTGTTTGAATATGTTTGAACTTTGTGTATTTGCTTGTTCTTGACTATCTGTTGCAGGCGGTAAGAAAGGCTGTGGTTGCTGGGTTTTTTGCGAATGCATGCCGTTTAGAGGTATGAGATCACTGAAATCTAAAAGCTCACTGAACTCCTTTTAGAATATATTCATCTGGAAAAACTTTGCTGGTATAAACCAACCATGCTTTGAAACATTCTCTATTTTTAATTGCCATCCCAATAAAACATGTCCTTTTGTTTTGTTCTCCCTCAGGCATACAGTCATAACGGGATGTACAAGACCGTAAGGAGTTCTCAAGAGGTTTATATCCATCCTTCATCTGTGTTATTCAGGTTAGTATAATGTGTTAATATTTGACAGTAAGGGTAAAAAAATATGATCATATAATAAGACATGTTTGGCAATTAACAATTTTGTGAGAACAAAGACCTTATGATCCAATTGGCTATATTGCCTAAAATTTTATGATAAAACTAGCATTTGGTGATGAATATGGTTGTTGAAGGCCAAATATGATTAGTCCCAGTATTCCAGCATGCTACTGCAAATTCCATTCTCATGCTAAAACGAGTATCTTTCCAATTTGAGCTTTTTTTTTTGGATCGAATCAATTTTTTGTTCTTCCGTATTGATTGAGCAGGGAATAAGCGAAATCATGTTTCATCAATTTGCTTATTTTTCATGTATTCGTGTTGTTTGCTATTCTTCGTTTCCTACCATGTATTGCTTTACATGCTTTTAGTGTTTCTAATGTAATTGTCAATCTCTTGCTATTCCATTCTCCCTTTCTTGTGTGTTTGATGTTGCTTGTTAAGCGACATTAGTTCTACTATTTTTGCTATCCCTTTTTTTGTTCCTCACATCACAGACCTCTGGCATTGCAGGGTGAATCCAAAGTGGGTTGTATACCACTCCCTCGTTTCAACGGACCGACAATACATGCGGCATGTCATGACTATTGATCATTCTTGGCTAACAGAGACTGCGCCACATTTTTTCCAGCAACAATGACCAGAGCAGAGCCTCTAATGAATTCGGGAGATGGATGAGTCATGGGTTCACTGTAGGAAGTGTTAGCTCTGTTTGTTCTTTTGCCAGGTAATACCTACCTGGAAGCTTCGTATCTACAGAGAAGTACCTGTTTCAAGTGAATTTTTCACAACCTTTGGTCAAATTATTGCATTTTTATGTCTCATGTCACTATGTCAGAACATCCATATCCTTTTCATTCAGAAAATTAGTGTTCAAGAAATCATCACATGTATTCATAGAAAAATCACTCTATAAACATGTCCAAGTAATTTACGTACTTCACAAGAAATATGTAAAACTCCCCCCTACATCATCAATGTCCTAAATCGTATAATATACTAAAATATATTCCAAACCACTAATAAATAGAATATAAAGTTTTTCCTCAATCAAGAAAGAATACTTCCATTACCAAAAAAAAAAAAAGAAAGAATACTTCAATCTATGCAAAGTAATTCGTTCGTTGTTAGAGCTTGAGGTTAAGATCAATTGCATCTTCTTCTTCTGCATCATCAGCCTCATCATTCAAATTGAACTCTGTTTGGTCCTTTTCAAATAAGAAGTTGTGGACAGCCTTCTTTTCAACTGATTGATCATCTGATGCTTTTCTTTCTTGAAATGCCTTCTCTCTTTCCTTTACATCCTAATGCCAAAACAGACAAACACAAATTAATAATACTGTTGTTTGTTAGAACATTTTTCTGTCACATTTTCTTAAATATAATTTGTACCTGGAAAGGCATATGATCCAAATTGAATCGTTCTTTTTCTGGTGTGATATCTTTTTCTCCATATTGGTTTAAGCCTGACCTGGAGACAGCATCAGTGGGCTGAAAGTTAGCTAGATATGGAAGTGAGGTGCCTATTCTGTTCTTCTGATGAGAATGTGGCTGTGGAAGTACAGGAATGTCAGGCAGATCCATGGAATATGTTCGCAGACGCTTTGTGCCAACCATCTGTAGTTTTTTTAGTGTGAATAATTTATCAATTTTTGTGGAAATGGAGCAGAAACAAAATAGAAACTCAACGGAGAATCTTCAGGATTGATATTTGGACTTGCCTTATGTTCATGAGGCAAGAAAGAATCAAAATGAGGATATGACACTTGGTTTGAATGTGGCTCTATTCCTGAAGCAGTCGACGTTGTTGCAGCAGATGAAACAGCATTGTTTGAAAAAACATCAATCTGCAGGTACAAAAAAACACAGTGGTTCATGTCTAATAAACATACCAATCAATCCAAAATAATGCATGAGAAACCATCAATGCTGTTGCTTACAATGCAAGATGGTGAATATTGCACTCTTTGCATTATATGTGGAGAAGAAAACCGTTGATTCGCCCGTGGAAATGATTTTCGACTGTACTCAGATTCCCACTTAGTAGGTAATAATGTATGTTCTGGTAAGAAAATTCTTGATCCTCCAATCTGAATGTCTTTCTTCTCATGACCATTATTCAATCTTAATGGGATGTTTTCACTTTCTTTGATCAATGCAATCTTTGATGGACTAAAACGTTCAACATCACTTGAACAAAGCTGGTTTGGTTTAGATGGAGAGTTAAATGAGGAAATATGAACTGAAGATTCTGAAAATGATGTGAATAAAGAAAACCCTTGATTGTTATTTTGATACAAATCAGTTTTGTTTTCTTGTTCTCTCAAGATCTTCTCTAACTCTGCCACTCCAGGTCCTCTTTTTGGAACTCTTGCTCTCTTTGGTTTCTTGGAGTATGTAACACGACCATGATGACCAACACTGTCTCCAATACTGCCATTACAACCACTGCTAAGGCTAGTATTGCTACACATTTTTCTCCCTTCTCCTATACAATGTAAGTGGTGGTTATATTTCTTGCTTTTAGCTTCCTTTTAATGACAAATCAAGATTACCAAGCTTGAAAATTTATGGTTAAATAGAGAAAACGAATCAAACCATAGAGAGAAATTTCAGAGAAAGTTTGAACAAGAATCACCATATGTCACGATCACAAATCTAAAAAAAGAAACAAAAATTAATTCAAAAAACCGAGATAATTGGAAATGAAATCTCAGAGGATGTGGAGTTGATGCCAAGGAAAATCGAATCCATGTTTTATGCTAAGTAAGATCTTATTCTTGAGAGAATTTCTTTATAACATTTTGCATTTAAGGCAAAAATAATCTATATGACTTGGCATTATTCTTCAAATTTTCGTTTTGTCTATATTGGAATTTACAAGAGTTTCTATTTGGTTATATTCAGAGAATCCCAAGTATATATATTTCTCTTAACCTCCTCAGATTTCACCATATCTGACAGCTTTTGTAATCACATATGTTTCTCTCTAAATTTCACAATGTTTCTTCTTTCACAAGAAATCGAGAGCTTTCTGCACTTAATGATAGATCTCTCACAACTATTGAGCTCTTTATTAATCATGATATATTTGATGTGTATACTATGATAATACTTGCCTAATTAATTCCATAATCACCTCTTTCTTGTCCAAATTATTGTCGCACCGGATCGGTATTCGAAAAAAGATTGAGTGGTGAGTTTATTGGTCAAACTAGTAATTTAAATATAATATAAGTAAATAAATATATTACAAAATTATTTAGTTTTTTAAGTTATTTTTTTTTTAATCCTTAAAATTGGTTTAGTTCATCTGTTTTTCACCAATTTTATATCGGTTCACTTATACACCGGTCTGAATGATAAAATTAGATCGAACTAGTAGCTGATTTACGGATTCATTCAGTATAGTTTTTACAACAATGCGGTGATGAGAATGAGATAATTTTGTGTTGTGCGTATTCTGTATTTGGTGGATCTCTTCTCTTGTTTCTATTAATGGATAACACAAAACAGGGATACCATGTGTTGATACAACCTTAATGAAGACATTAAAGGAAGCAAGCCGACCGTAGAGAAAGGTGTATATAATGAGTGTTTAATTCAAAGAATATTGAAGAAATTGTGGAAGGAAAGTTGGTAATTTGCCAAAGGAATCTACACTGTGAAGTTGCAATTCCTCAGAGTATTATTCACTAATGACGAGCTTATTAGGCAGAAACCATATGCTATAATTTACAATATATAAATTATATTAAATTTTGTTTATATTTTAAAACAATTGATTTTTTTATTACTTTATGAGTCGAAAATAATATTAATTATAATTCATATCAAATAAAAATAACTGAATCAGTTGAACTTTAAAAATTTCTCAAAACTGCTTCTCATCATCTTCAGAGGCCATATCGACTCACTTCATTTTGAGTGGGAAACGTTAAATTTAACATAAAGTAAATTTTAAAAACATAATCATAACACAACTTGGTCCCGTAGCTCAGTTGGTTAGAGCGTTGGTCTTATGAGCCGAAGGTCGCGGGTTCGAGCCCCGCCGGGACCAAGAGATGTTAGTTATTATGAAATTTTTTTGTATAATTATTGTTCTCCAACTAATCAACGGCCCACATGTAGTAATCGCTATCATTAATTATCAAATCGACGGCTAAGAGACCATCGTGACCCTACGCTAATTAATATAACAACGCCTTGGAGGACCAACTTCATGATATGCATCAAACTCCAAAACAATAATTACATATACGCCACTGATTTTTTTATTAATATAATTATTCCAATAAAATTATTCAAAATTATAATTTCGCCTGACATGGCCAAAATATCGGGTACTTCCGCAGAACTCATTATCTCCAGTTTGATAGTAGATGACAATCCTCCTCCTGTTCTTTTCTGTTGAATGTTTTTTCCGATAAAAAAACAACACAGAACACTAGCAAGTTTGTAATAACTGGACCACATCAATCCACTGTCCCATACTGTTTTTTTCCCCTTGTCCGGTAACTACACTCTTTTTTTCCTTGTTTTTCTCTTAATGGTGGTCACCACTGTTATTACGTTGACAAATTATTGCTACAGATGTGTGAGATCTGAGCTATACGTTCTGTTTGACTTATAAAAATTGCTACTGAACCCTGTTGTTGGTTTTTGTATTCATGGATTTTTTGCTTGAGATATGTTGTTTTGTGTAACTTTGTTGGGTTCTGAAATTTACTTCTTTCGTGTAATGAAGGTGCTGTCTTTTTATCTTAGTATGAATTTGTTTGGAATTGGCAGTTTAGTGCATTTGTTAGTTTTTAAAAATAGAGTGAAGAATTTTTTTGATGAATGTTATGACAATTATTGTTTATTGTTTGAAAGTTAATGGCTTTTAGAAGTTATGCAGAGTGCTGATACTTGTTTATGTATATTGAGATGGTTTCAGGTTCATGTTAATTTGGATATGAAAATTGTTTTCAGATTATGGGTTCTGGGGATTGGTTTAAGACAATTATAAATTTAAAGAAAGTAAAGGACGAGAATTCAAAACAATCGAAGGTATTAACTTCTTTAAATTATTAATGCTGTGTAGTTTAAGTAATTTGAGTTCACCAGATGCCATCATCTCTTCTGCAAGTTCTGCAAATGGTAATAAGGGAGTTCAAGATGTGCCAGTTGAGGATTGGGCTGCCACACGGATTCAAACTGCGTTCCGTGCTTATATGGTTTGTCAATTTGTTGAAATTAAATTTACAAAGAATAATTATTTACTGATGAACCTGTGTTTCTGCTTCCATTTATGAGGGCACATGTGATCTGTCATGTCCTTGTTATGGTCATTCTGGAGTTAACAGTTGAACTGTCTCGTTATGCAGGCTCGAAAAACTCTAAGCCGTCTGAAAGGGACAGTGAGATTGCAGATCATAACCCAAAACCAAAAACATTCTGTTAAAATGCAATCTGCAAGTTCTTTGAACTATCTTCATTTGTGGAGCAAAATGCAAAGCCAGATCGGAGCTCGTCGATTATGCATGGCAACTGAAGGCAGGTTAAAACAGAAGAAATTAGAGAATCAACTTAAGCTTGAGGCAAAGCTTCATGACTTCGAGGTTAGATTGATATCACACTATTGACTGACAATAATATGTTCGTTTCATATTGATTTAGGTTAAATGCAAGCTAAATTCTGTCATTTATCCGTGTTCAAACGTTGATGTTTGTGAATTTGTGGCAATAAGTGTGAACATTGTTATGAAATAACTTATTAGTTCCTATTTAATTTTGAAACTAGACCTGAGTGATTAAAAGGATGGCAGGTGGAGTGGTCTGGTGGCTCTGAAACAATGGAGGAAAGTCTAGCTAGAATACATCAGAGAGGGGAAGCAGCAGTTAAGCGGGAACGTGCTATGGCTTATGCCTTTTCTCATCAGGTATTTGAAACAGCTGAACTTCCATTTTCTTAGCTTGAGAGAACAGAAAGAAAAAAAAACCTTCATGACTGTAATATCTGACAGTGGAGAGCCAATTCAAGTCCGAATCGGGTGAATTATGAACTTGGGCAAGCCAACTGGGGATGGAGCTGGAAGGAACGCTGGATTGCGGCTCGTCCATGGGAAAGTCGAGTCCCTTCTCAGACACTAAAGAAAGGCCAGAACAAGCAAGCTAACAAGATTGGTAAAAACACACCAACTCCAAAAACTGTAAAAACACCTGTGGCATCTAAGCCATCACCTTCCAATGGCAAGGGAACTACGAAACCTCGGAGACTGTCTTATTCTGCTGCTGAAACAAAGTCTACACCAGAGAAACCCCCACAACCAAACCATATAAAAGAAAAATTGCAATCTTAGCAGCAACTGAACTGCCAGCTCAATATCTTTTCACACTTTGTTATTTGATTTTTTTTTGATTTATTTACATAAAATGATATATGTATTTATACTGTAAATAGAATGATATGTTTTTTTCAATAAATTGGACGAACGACCAGTCGTCTGTGAGTTATTATTAAGTCCTTGAATGGATTCCCCACCTAACTTGGAGAAACAGTTGGATCAAAGTCATTCCAACTGTTGGTCTTAAGACGGCAAATAAAGATAACGTAAAGCAGCCAGAGATTATTATCACATGGCTGAAAAATCCCGGAAACTCGTGTTGTTAGCCCAACAACTCCATCGTTATGACTCTATTCACAGTCAAACTACGCAACAAGATGGAATCTCAAGAGAGAAACTGACTTCCCTTTCTCATGAACTTGATCCCACTGCTTCACGATTTGCCATAAAAGGCACAGCGGCGGTCTTGATTTGCATTTTTGAAGGAGATGATGGAGATTTTCGCGTATTCCTCACGAAGCGTTCTTCGTCCCTCTCTTCTAATTCCGGTATCAAGATACTGTATTTATAGCGTCAACAGTTTGAACGTTAACATTTCCTTGATGTTGGTCTCTTTTAAATGATTTAAGTTTGAATTATGCAGGTGATGTTGCATTGCCCGGAGGGAAAAGAGATGAAGGTGATGCTGATGATGCGGAGACCGCATTGAGAGAGGCTAAAGAGGAAATTGGATTGGATCCTTCTCTTGTTGAAGTTGTTGCTGTTCTTGAACCATTTTTAACCAAGGTACATCACTTTTGTAAATGCAGAATCTTCAGGCAGAGTTCTGTTTATTATTTTGTTGTTAATGGATTCATCCGGGATTCTATCTACAGATACGTCTTCGGGTGGTTCCTGTTGTTTGCATACTATATGATAAGAAAGCATTCACACCTGTACTGAATCCTGATGAAGTAGAATCCATATTTGATGTCCCTCTGGAAATGTTTCTCAAGGTCTTGGTTCTACCTCCGTTACTTACCTGTTCATTATGGCTGTGAATCTGATAATTTTATTTAGCTCATTCCCATTTCTGTTTAGTGCAGGATGAGAATAGGAGGGCAGAAGAGAGACAGTGGATGGGAAACAGTTATCTTCTCCAGTTCTTTGACTATGAAACACACAACGAAACATACGTGATATGGGCCCTAACTGCTGGAATCATGATCAAGGTCGCATCCCTTGTTTATCAGCGAAGCCCTGCATTTCTAGAGAGGAGACCTCCATTTTGGAATCTCCTTGTTGACAGTAGTAGCCCAAAGCAGTAGAAAATTTTTGTAGATCTGTTTACATGCTGCCAATAATTGTAACTCCGTTGTTTAAAACCAATGGAGAAATATCTTAATGCATTAACAGATTTCATCCATAAAATATTGCTGGTTTACATCAAAATCGGCATGCATGCCGTAGTCTCACCATGTTTCCCTCGGGGGATATCACAATACAGAGTCCATTTGCGTGGTAAGTAGATTACAGGAAGAGAAACATTGATGAAATTGGAAAAAAGTGCAACCAAAGGTCAGTTAAGATCAACTGAAAACCTCGTAGAATTTCTCAATGACAAGTAAACCTGAGTCAATTGACTCTAATGGATCCTTTCTCAGACGGTGTCTTAAACAGTTGGGAATGACTGTGGCAATATCCTCTGCAGTTACTTGATCTCTGCCTTTAAGAGAGGCGAGAGCTTTTGCAGCTCTGTTAGTTACAATGTCCCCTCTCAATCCATCAACATTCAGCTCAGCACAAACCTTGGAGATTTTAACCTTCAAATCATGATTTATTTGTACAGAAGAAAGGTTACTCCTGGCTGAAGAAATTTGTTGCTGGAGCTTTTCTTGTTCTTCCGTGTAGGAATCGCGGAATTCCTTTGGGTTTTTATCAAACCGGGCTCTCTCCTCGACGATTTTCACTCTCAGTTCTGCATCCCTCACAGTCCCTACTTGTGCATGCATTCCAAATCGATCAAGTAGTTGTGGCCTCAGCTCACCTTCTTCAGGATTGCCAGAGCCTATCAAAATAAACCGAGCAGGATGTGAAATTGAAATACCCTCTCTTTCCACTGTGTTCCATCCTGAAGCAGCGGAATCTAAAAGAACATCCACCAAATGATCATCCAAAAGGTTAACTTCATCCACATAGAGAATGCCTCTGTTAGCTTTAGCGAGAAGACCAGGCTCGAACGCCTTGACACCCTCAGTAAGAGCCTTTTCGATGTCAATAGTTCCACAAACCCGGTCTTCTGTAGCTCCCAATGGTAAATCAACCATATTAATCTTTGTCAGGACAACGGTTAGTTGTTCCCCTTTCACAACACTCTCGCGCACTTCTATACCCATCGACTCCGGATCTTCTGGGTCTGAGTTATAAGGATCACCGGCAACTACTTGAATCTCAGGAAGCAAATCGACCAATGACCTGACAGTTGTGGACTTTCCAGTTCCTCTGTCACCCATTATCATGACACCTCCAATCTTGGGGTCAATCACATTCAACAACAGGCATAGTTTCATCTCATCCTGTCCTACTATAGCAGCAAATGGATAAACAGGCCTCTGACTCTCCTTGGAAACAGCTTTTTGGGACTGCAAATGAGACAAAGCCAATTTCAATCCCACACTTTAAAAACAATGAAAAAGATTTAAAATTTCCTAAATTGTTGCTATGAATATTCTCTATCTCAAGTTATTCGAATGCCTCGGACCTGTAAAACTTAATATTTTTTTTCTTAAATGTTCGCAAGTAGTGTTCATTTCACAGCAACAAGTATCAAGTGATCAAATTAAACTTCTAAAAGAAGTCTCATGTAGCTTAATTTCAGTAAATTATGTAGCATTGTCGATTATTCAAATCAAGCTCATATATTGCCTACCAACAAACGGCAATTATATAACAGAAATCAATCTCATATCTCCATACAAAACATAAAATGCAACTCAACAAAAGACTAGTGAAACAACAAAATTCACTAATGACTTACCTCAACAGTATTAATATCAGTGGCAACATTACTAACTGCAACATGGAACTGAGACTTTCCTTTCTTACCATGAATTCCAATCCCTCCATAACACCTCCTTCCGCAACTCCGCCCTGTAAAAAAAACAAAAATATCAGAACCCACTTGAGGAAAATCAAAAAGATTGAATCTTTGCATTGATAACAACCTGGAATAAAGGAGAGAGAAGGGAATGAAGGGTTGGAAGTGGGAGAAGAGAATGTTCTAGAAGCTAAAATAGCAGAGGAAGAAGTTCCCACAATGGAAGCCATGTGGAAGTGAGGAAAGAAGGAAGTGTTTATGTGCTTATTATTTTGTGTTTCTTGGTTTGTTTGCAGCTTTGCATTTGAGTTCCTATTGGTCTGTTAGTTTCAGGATAAGAAGATAGATTTACTCCTACTCCTATTGTCGTTTCTTCCTTTCAGCCCCCTACTTTCTCATTCTATCTCAATTTCATCCTCCAAATATTTTTCTTGCTTTTCTTACCCCTCCTTTATACGAGTCAATTGTGTGGTTCACAACTATTTGTTACTTTCTCTTGTTTTTTTAACAACTGAGAAAAATTTTGGCCATTCTTCTCTTTAAAATATCTTTAAGTTTGTTTTTTAAGCAATTTAATTTTTAAATTTTTAAATCGTGATATAACCATAACAATTCATACGATAATTTAAAAAATCAAAACAAACATGATTATTTCAATGTCAACTGAAGATACGAGCAAAACATTTTAAAAAAATAAAATTTAATTGACAAGAACAAAACATTTAAAAAAAATAAAATTTAAGTAATTAAATTTTATATTTATAAAAAAAGCCTCTATAATCATTTTTAGGATTGTCGTCAAAGACCCAAAAAAATCCTTAACATGACCGGTCAATTTATACATTTTCCAAAATTTATATATCATCTTTTTATATATGTTATTTTTGAAAATATTTGCCTATAATATCATCTAATATGGTTTTATTTCCATTAATCTAGAATATAAAAAAATATATATTATAACTGAGGTGTTAAATTAAGAATAAGTTTAACTGAAGTGGTAAAATAAGAATAAATATAGTAAAATAAGAATAACAATAACTAAGATGATAAAATAAGAAAATCAATTTTTTTAAGATAACATTCATGTACTTTATTCAACCCAACCCTGCATTTCGATCCCATAAATAAGCCAAATTATTGAATCAATTCAAATTTTAAAAAACACTATATTTATATAGTGATCAGTAATACTAAGGAACGTAAAGATAAATAATCCAAAGAGATTCGTGGCTCGTAAACTCCAAATATTATTCTAGAGCCTTACATTATCTAGAGAGAGGCGGTGATATTAACATCGAATTCCTGGTTTCTGAATTTGTCCATCTCCTTTCTGAAAGCAAGGAGAGCTGAGTCTTGCAGAGTCACAAGTACCTTAAACCCATCCTCCTTTCCCTCACTTGCAGACGAGTAAGGCAAGAAAAAGCATGGCTCACTACTTCCAAGCAAATTTCTTGATAATGGCATCACAGTGACTGGTCCTCCCCACCCGAAATCCACTGTTGAATGCCCCAAATGCCTCCAGTCTGTGAATCCACTCACTCTGTTTCCCGCTGTAATTCCATCTTTGTAATGCAATTCTTGAAAGTCGATATATGATCGAACATACTCTTCTGTAGCATTCATTTTGCTCTTCTTAATAAGCTCAGCTGTTTTCCAAATTGGTTGGTTGATTAGGTCTTCTGCCACTAGTTGGGCATAGAGTGGAACACAACCATTGCCCCAGTAGCCTTTGGGTAACGCTGGTTTCACTATTTTTCTTATATTCACCGAGTATGCAAACTTCACTTTCTCATCTCCTCCAATTCCTGATGCTTTAACCCTGGCAAGATTATCCGTATCGTTATTTTTACGCTATTTAAGATAATAATAAATTATAAATTGTAGATAAAAAATGTACGATTCGGCTTACTTGGCCCGCCATATGAATGCTCCCAAAGCCTCAAACGTGGTAAAACTAGAGCCACTCTTCTCAACCAACACTTTCTTAAACTGGTTCAACCACTCATCCTTCACATCAAAGCATTCCCTCACGACCTTACCAACCATATTGCCATACGGTTCAACCCCCTTCTCCAACTCCAGAAACTCTCTAACCACACCTTCCGCACAAGGCGGGTTTCTTGGACCCAACAAACTCAATCTATCCCAAACCGGCTCAACCGAAACCCTAACCGAACCACGAGCTAACTCAGCTACAGCATTAAAAAACTGAGTTGCGCCTAGTCCGTCAGCTAATGCATGGTGTATTGAAGCTCCCAGAGTGAAGCCACCACACTCAAAAACCGTAACCTGAAGCATGCACGGATTGGTTAAAGCCTGAACCGGACTGGGGTCAGGTACAACCTTCTCAATAAAACCCGGTTCAGCATTATCAAGATAATTTAACGACTGTAGCGTGGCGTTAACGCTAGCATGAATAACTTGCAGGGTGTCTTCATTAGAGCAGTGAAGTTGAAGACGGTTGTCGACGTGGCGGTGTTGGAGAGTTCCGGCAAGAGGGTAGTAGTGTTTGAGAGCCGATGAAAGTGATGTGGTGATAACGTGGCAAGGGTGGTTTGCGGCGGTGGTTTTGTTAGTGTAGACACGAAGATAACGGAATATAACGTTAAGGTTGCGATCAGTGTCGAGGTGGGAGAGAGGGAGTGTGTGGGGTTCTGTGAAGGGTTGTGATGAAGGTTTGACTTTAATTGTTTCTTTGATGTTGACCTCCATGTTAGCAAGGTAGACTCTGGGAGAGTGAATGCTTTGAAGTGGATGAATGTATTTACGACCATATATATAGAAATAGAGCTGTTAATTTTATAATTTGTATGGCAGAAATAATAAAAAATTATTTTTTTAATATTTATATTATAAATAATGATATTTAATAAAAATAAAATAAAATAATAATGGCACGTCATTATGATGTGAATTTGTGGTGTGTGGATAATGATGGATACCAAACTCCGGCTAGAGACCGGCTGCTTTGAAAGAGTAACATTGTGGAAAGATGGGTGGAGCATGCAGTTGTCAGCATGAGGCAACAAAAAACTATATATGTTAAGAAAATTATTTAATTTACATAACGTTTTTTACTAATTTATGAAAATACCCTTAAAGCATAGTTTGTTTTATTAATGTGCCGGATTGGCCTAAGCTTATTATATATCACTGTTTAATTTATATTATATTTAATATTTGAAAAAAACTCAATAGAAGGAGGAATTCATAGTTATTGATGATTTTTATATCAAAATGACTTAATCTCGATTACAAGCACATTTCTAAGTTTACATAATTTAAAGGCGTGGAATTTAATATTTTATTTTATTTATAATAATAATAATTATTATAATGTAATTAAAATAAAATAAATTGATTAAAATATTATTTATATTAATAGGCTCCACACATATTATTGAACATCAGCCAATAGGAATAAGGTAATTGTGAAGATTTCATATGCTCTTCTCAAGCAATGTAGTGATGTAATATACTTCAATTAATAGGTAATAAAAATAATAAGATACTATATTCTTATATAAAGTGGATAATATTTTTTAAAAAATATATTTCTATAATAATTTTTAAATGGGAAGATTTCATATACTCTGTTTGCCTCATTCCCGCGTTTTTTAACTACAAATTCTCAATCACAGATTGGAATCACATTTGAGCGCAATTAACTATTTCCATAGTTCTCCCAGTCCTCTTTTTGTTTCATTTCGTTCACATATCTGCTCCTAGTTAGCTTCGTATCCGTAAGCACTCTCTCTCTCCCTCTTGTAAATTCGTAATTTGAGATATAATTTTAATAAGATAATGTAATTAATTGCGATGTCAATTTTGGAGTTGTTTCATCGTGAATTTATTTCTTTCGGAGTTGTGCTTATTTAATCTGTTTCATTATTCGGTTGATTTGACGTATTTTTTCAAAAATTTATTTCGTAACAGATGGCTGAGTCAGACAAAAAAGTTTCGTCGTCGAGTGATTCTAAAGAGAGGAAATCTATGTTAGGTAATTACTTTTTGTCTTTCACTAATAACAAATTGATTTCTACTGTTTCAGTTTTTTTCGGAAATTTATAATTAAAAAGAAATCGAATTACGATAGGTAGTTACAGCTTACAAATTATACTTCTAGTTCTAGGTTTTGAGAATACTTGAATTGCTACGCGAAATTGACGTATTGTAGCTCTTAACACTACACAATCGCTGATTTCGTTTCTAATTGCTATTGATCTTGTTTTACCTTTGTTGGCTTAGCTCAAATGCTGATGAAAATTTCTATTATTCTGATCTCTACTGCAGTGTCTCTGTTTGATGATTTGCATCATTGTTGATGAAATTGTTACTTGCAAGTTCAGAAGACAGAAATAATTATGCTACCTCCACTAACCTGTGATGTACAAACGTGATCTTACATTTATTTTTTTAAACAATACCTTAAACAGATGATGACATTGGAAAGGAATTTCTTAGCTCGTGGAAATCAATGTCTGCGGCAGAAAATGACATAATGGATTTCGGCTTTGATACAATTCCTAGCGGCAAGAAATCCAGTGGAAAGAAAAGTGCGTTCGACTTTGGGAAATTGTAAGTGCAACAAAAGAGAGGTGTTGCAGTTTCTTACGTAATGAAACTTATTTCTCGTTGTAGAATTATTATTATTGGTAAGCACTAGCTGATTTTGTTCCTTTATGGTGATTTTGGAATGTGAATTCATTTTTTTGAGCTGTTAAGAGTATACGTGCAATGTCTGTTGATCATTTCTTTCTTTTGCGCAAACTGTTGATCATTGTTTCTGCAAATATGTATGCTTACCGTTTTACATATAAATATTTACAAACAGTTTTATTATTTTGATTAACTAACTTGTGCATATCATCCTTTTCCAGGGACGACATGGATTTTAGTTTGGACAATGACTTTGGCAAGTTCAACATTGATATGCCTGACCTTGATTTCTCAAACTCAACCAAAAAGGCTGCAAAACCCAAAGATCAACGTGAAGGAGAATCGTCTAGTAAAAACCATAAAGAAAAAGATGGCCCATTTAGTTTTTCTTTCGATTTTAATGAGTACGTGGAAGAACCATTTGGACGCATAATTTTATCTTCCTTGTATAATTTCATTATTTCTGCTGGTTCAAGCACTATTGTGATGGCACTTTTGATGTTGACGTGCAGTATGGATGATTTTAATCTGGATTCAACCCTGACAAAACGAGAGAATGCACCTAAGAGTATTTTGGAAAGCAAAATAGTTGCTTCAGATAAGAGTGAGCTTAGAGACTCTAGTATTGACTTGGATGTAGATGGAAGGGTTGCTTCATTTGATGAAGGGCAAAACAAGAAGGTTTCAGCATCAGGGAGTGTACCTAAGTCAGATAAGAATGTCCTTAGTGGCTCTAGTATTGACCAGAACATGGATGGAGGGGATGCTGCATTTGATGAAGGGCAAAACAAAAAGGTTTCAGCAACAGGGAGTGTGCCCAAGGAAGATAAGAGTGTGCTCAGAGGCTCTAGTATTGACCTGGACATAGATGGAGGGGTTGCTGCATTTGATGAAGAGCAAAACAAGAAGGTTTCAGCTTCAGGGAATGTGCTTAAATCAAATGAAAGTGAGCTCATAGGCTGTAGTATTGACCTGGAAGAAGACGGAGCTGCATTTGATGAAGGGCAAAACAAGGTCTCTGCATCAGGAAATGTGCTAAAGCCAGATGTTGAGATTGCTCCAGGATGTGCTGAAAATAGAGAAGTTTCGATCGAGAAATCACCATCAAATATGTTTGGCTCGTATACAACAAGTTCTTCTCCGGATAGAAATTGTACTGTTAGTGTAAATAAAGAAGATCAGCAAGTTCCCTTGTCAACAAAGACAAGCCCTGCAGTACCATCTGCTAAAGAGTCCTCACAAATTTCACCTGACCAATCCCTTGGTGGGAATGACTCATCCAAAGAGGATGGTTCTACTGCACAAATGGAAGTTGATTCTTTAGAAAGCAAACTGCATCCTCAATCAGTTCATCAACATAGTGACAATGATGGGATCGTCACTAATATTGGTTCTGAACTCGAAACCTCAGAGTTAAAGAATTCAGATTCTCCATATGTTACCACAGATGAACATACAGAAGCTAACAGTGGCGCAGCTAGCGCAATGGCAAAAGAAAATCATTTGGAAACTGAATCAGTGGCATGTGGTGAAATCGAAGTCATCCCTGCTGCTGTCCTTTCTCCATCTATATCAAAAGAAAGGACAGATAAATACAGTTCTCAAGATTGCACTAAAAAAATATCGGCTGCTCCTGAAAGGTCAGACACCGTAAAACCTTTATGTAATTCCATCCCCTTGTGTTAATTGATTTAATAGCATAGATTATGTTGTTTTGAGTTTAATAAATGCAAATATAACAAATTGTGCTGATGCATTTGAGTTTCTAAGAGAAGTTTGAAGAAAGTTTTCAAGTGTTAGTTGGTGCATATTTTATTCAGTCAAGTATTTTTTATGCATGAATATTCTTCTACATTACGAACCATAAATTTTTACCACATTTGACAACACATTAAAAAAGGAAAGCAACTTCTTACAAAAATAATGCCGAGAGTGTTGCTGATCTTCGTTTCTTTCCTCAAAACAGTGACCAGGGGGTGAAAAAAGTGAAGCTAATAAAACAAAGGGAGACAGGAGTGGTGTTTTCTAAGTTTTTTAGGAGATCTGAGGAATCTGAACCCCAAGTATGTCAGCCATTGCCAGTTAATGAGAAGGCTTCCATCCTTGAGAACCAAGGAACTGCTTTCTTGGCTTTGGATAGTTTGGGAAACGGGAAAAGGTTTGGCATGTTCTGCACCCAAATGCAAATATTATTATGTTAATTATCAATGACGAGTTCCATTTATGTTTTTTGGATCACCAGCAAAGATTTCAGTGAAGGTGAATCCCATAGAGGAAGAGATACCACTGGTGTATCAAAGTTATTATCCAGTGATTCTGACAAAGGTGAATCTGCTTTGGTGGCAAGGGAAAAGAATGCCAAGAATCTAGGTAATATCAGGTGGGACTTTGATTCCCTGTTTTTGTATACAAGTGATATTTTAATGTTCCCATTCTTGTAGTGTAGCCTTATCAGAACTCCGTGGCTCAATAATTTGAAATTAGATCACAAATCTTTTCTTTAATGAGTCATTCCATTGATCCCTCCAAGATTCAAACGTTCGACCTCTTGTCGTTAGAGTTGACTGACATAACAAGGAGCGGCAATATTTTCTATTAATATTGATCTCCATTATGATTCTTCATTAATGGTTTTCGTTATAATCTTAAACAGGGTTGGTCTCACTGAAACTGGCAACGGTAGTGCCAGAAAATTGCCTGCTAAGTCAAGGCTTCTCGAAAGAAAATTAAGCAAAGTGAATTCTGTTGTGCTTGGAAGCACAAAGGTCAGGGAAGAGCTCAATTACTTCAGGTGAAGCCTATATACTTTTTTATTTTGTTCAAAATATCAGTTGAGAAATATTATTAGAATATGGAACATAGCCTAAATATACAGGCTTATTAAAATTTCATTAAAGGATGCATCGCGTAAATTAATGATATATAGTGAACATCTAAATCATATTCATTGTTTGCTCCATTTTTTGCCATTCAATTTTTGCAGCAGATTTAGAAATTGTTACAATAATAATAAAAAATGCTGGTTGAAAGTGATGAATGATGAGTGATCCTATGATAGTTGTTTTAGGTCTAAACTAGCTAGTAATGGTGTTTGTGATCGAATTTGAAGTTTGAAATTGTGACGAACTTCAAAGCCTTCTTAATTTTCTGTAGTGGCGATAATCCTGCCATCTCAACAGACAGAACATCTGAACCTAGCTGCCAGATAAGTGAGAATCCGAAATCATTGGTTCCAAACACAGCATCTAAGATTTTGTCTTTTGGCGGAAGCATTGTGAAGAATACGGATCTTTCAAGTTTCATGATTTTAAGGTACAACAAAGTCAGAGCTCTTTTTTCCCATTGTCTTTGGACTTCCACCAATAGATGATTTTTCTGATAACTGCACGTTTCTATGTATAGAAATTCGTTATCAAGCAAAGCTCAAACAGATGCTTCACAGGAATCTAATTCATTTAAGAACTCACAGAAAGGTGTGGAACAGAGAAGTATGGAACTTCCTGTAAAGTCTGTATCAAGCAAAGCTCAGGCAGATGCCTCACAGGAATTTAGTTCATTGAAAAATGCACAGAAAAGTGTAGAACTGCCAGTAAAATTTGTATCAAGGAAAGCTCAAGCAGATACCTCAATGGAATTTAGTTCATTGAAGAATGCACAGAAAAGAGTGGAAATGCCTGAAAAGCCTTTCTCAAGCAAAGCTCAAACAGATTCCTCCCTGAAATTTAGTTCACTGAAGAATTCACAGAAAACTGTGGAACTGCCATCAAGCAAAGGTCAAACAGATGCCTCACAGGAATTTAGTTCATTGAAGAACTCACAGAAAAAGGTGGAACTTCCAATAAAGTTTGTATTGAGCAACGCACAAATGGATGCCTCACAGGAATTTAGTTCATTGGAGAACTTGCAGAAAAGTGTGGAACCACAGATAAAGTTTGTATCCTCTGCTACTTATCCTATTTCCAAGACACAAAGTAATTGTCCAGGGATCATATCTTTGAAGCATAAAACATTGGAGGTGATCTCTTAATTAGCTTAAGAGATAAGATTTCCATTGTCTAGCATTACGTCTTTAGCAATGATATTGTTTTAGGGTGAAAGTTCTTTATGACTTTGCGGAAGCAATTTTCAGGCACCAACAGGTGAAGTAGTGCCCTTGAATCCCCACAAACGTCTCTCTCAGTCACCATCTTTGAAGCGTAAAACATTGGAGGTGATCTCTTAATTCGCTTAAGTGATAAGCAATGATATTGGTTTAGCTGTGAAATTTTTCTGCGGCTCTTACATTGGAAGCAATTTCAGGGACCAACTGGAGAAGCAGTGCCCTTGAATCCCCACAAACGTCTCTCTCAGTCAGCAAAGGAAAGCAGGCAGGCACCATCTTATTGTCATCTTCATTCTTTCAAACTCAAGTTGATAATCTTTTTGGAAAACAAATATGAATGCTTAATTTATCAAATTCCTGCAGATATTCAACCGACCCCATAAAAAGTGCTGTTGATGAACAGGTATCTAATATTTGGAGCAAGTTCGTAAATCTAAATTGAATTTGATAAAGCTAAAATTTTGTATGAAAACTAGAGTTTGGTTGAGATATGGTGCTTTTAACTTTTGTTGACCTTATCTCGGCTAGCTGTATGGACATTATGATTTGGTGCAGAATAACACTACCATTGTGGACGGCAATGTAACCACCTCTGAAGAAGAAAAGCCTATGGATGTGAATGTGAAAGAACTCGAAATTTCTTTGACAATGGAAAATGATGGAAATGCTGAGAAGGCCGAAGCATATGCAAAAGAACTTGAGAATGTAAGTGATTGGTCTATTTTACTTTGTCATGCAGTTAACCGTCTGTGAAACTTGTGATTATACTTCAAAAGAACATCTGCAACGCGAAATTAATGCGAAATGAGACAGTAATGAATTCCACATGTTGGCATTTCCTGCAGATCTGTAACATGTTGAAGAAGAAACATGAAGAAGCCAAAGAAATAATGGTGCGGGCTATTGTAAACAACAATAGCTTGCTGATGCTCAATCATCCCATGTTTGATGAGAAAATATCCTTTAATTCATTTGCTCTACGTTTTTATTGTCATTTTCAAAGATATTTTGCATGAAGATATGACATTCTTTTCCTTCACGATTGAAAACATTCGAAATGTTCAGAAATTGCTAACAAAACTGACAATGTCCAGTTAGCTTCGACAGTTAGAGCCACACAGCAGGTACATTACCATCCTAACTTTTCTTCCTCATTTGTACATGAACTTCAAAGACCGTCGCATTTGTACAAATGTTTAATATCTGCAATGAATTAGAAACAATATAGTGTACGATCTCTTTACTATCACCATCTTAACTAGACGGCTTTGTTTGTACAGATCCATTGTTAGACACTCCAGTGTGATATCTCGTACAATATCTGCTAGCCAGGCCTCCCTCAGGTTTAGTCGTTCTTTCCAAATGAACATCTTCACAGTTCACTTTACATTGTTGCAGGAAATATGAACATGATATTTTTTCCAATTAACAACCTTTAAATCCATGATAACCGAATGCAATTATAAGGACTGTTCTTAATATGTGCGATTATAGAAGAATATTCAGAAGAACTGAATGCGGTACCATCTAACTATTCATGAATTCTTTCAGCCAAAACTAAGGAAAACAACCCCATTGGATAGTTGTGTGGTTATATTTGCTGCCTATGAACAAAATTTTAACAAATTACGAGTTTTATGTTATTTTACCAGACATTTTTTTCATTTGAATGTTTCAAATTTAAATCCATATTTTTTTGTATTAATTAATGGTGAAGTTGTAATATTTTTTTAATCCGTAAGTTACAATACTGCATTAATCAAACATAATTACAAAACTAAATCTTCAATTTTAACTTGACGAAACTTTTGAAATGAGGACAGTTACGGCGGGTAATATTAGATTGTTATAGTGCAGTGAATTGAATACGACAGCCTTACGCTCTCTTATGAGCTCGTATATGGGTTGTCTAGTGAATAATTTCCCATTGGGCAGACTCACATACACAAATGAAAGCCAACATTGCCAGGTTGGCCTGTCTGTTTTAGCGAGGGAAGCAAAATCTTTACGCAACAGTTTAACTGGCTAACCTAAAAATTTGATGCTTCCTCGTTCAGAGGCGCGCCATTTTACTCTTTGCCTCCTCCAGCCAATGCCATTGTCAAATGCACCAAATAAAAAAATTCTCTGCTTCTCCCTCCATTACAAAAATCCAAAACCAAAATGAAAAAACAACTCTGAAAACTACTTTTGAAAAATTTAACCTCTAATTCTCCCCTCCAAAAACCACATTACATATACCATTCTTCCCGATGGCTCCACACCTCTCTTCTCCTTCCTCCTCCCAAAATGGCTATCGAAACTCTTAACAGAGAAAACATCCTCCCTTTCTCTTCAAGACTCACGACATTAGCTTCAAAACCTTTTTTATTGTCCAAAATTCAGAAAAGACCAAGGCAGCCTCTTGAAGATATTACTCACCTTTTTAATATACAACCACAAATTCAATCTGCTTCAGGTCCGATCAATGGGATGCCTGCTTTCTTTCCATTGTTGTCGGATTGCAGAGTTAGATGTGGGAAGAGAAGAGCTGAGGAAAATACTTTTCCTGTGTCCAAAAAGACCCATTTGGCATATTCCAGCAAAAGTTTTAGATAGAACTGCGATATAACTGCACAAATTGTCAGATCTTTCTCTGAACTTTGTATTTACATTTTCCATATAGGCTTTACTAATTTGGATACAGCATTCACAGATTTAATGTCAGCTCTCAAAGAATACCTCTAAATTTTTGCATTATATAATTGTGTATTTCTCTTATCGTATTTTCTAGAGATTATCTACAAGTCCATCCTATTTCATATGACTGGGAATTGGGTTGAGGCTAAGTCTCAAGGTTAGAGCAAGTTTGAAGGAGTTCTGTGTTGTAATTGTCAAAATAGTGATATTTTCCTCACTCTTTAACATGTATTTCACAAAATTGAAATATTATAAATGTTTTGTTGCTGTTCGATTGGTCAAAGAAGCTGAATTTTGTGATGCCATTGCGATTGAGACACATTGGAACCTCATGATTAAATTCATATTGCCGGCCTGCATCTTGTTTATAAATGGATTATCCTAGGATCATACTAATTTTCAATGAAGCAGTGCAGCATAAAAGGGAATGGAAGTCAAAGCTCAAGAAGAGTTAAACAGATCACTAAATTTATTGTGGGTATACTGAAAAGTAAGATCAGAAGATGCCAAATAGCCGACTGAAACATTATTGGTGGCCATAGAGAAGAAAATTGAGAGCAATCTGTTAGTGGCAGTTCTCAGGTAGCTTAAAATACACATGTCAGCATGGTTGCAGTAGGTATCACTTTGTGGGATGGAGTTGAACTAATGACAATTAGACTATTAAAGATTCTGTCTGATCTATCTAATGTTTCTTTATATTTTGCAGAATGTAGACAATGGTTTCATGGGCTCTACCACAGTTTCTTCCAAGCTGGTCGGTATTTGTTTTAAGTGATCAGCAAAGTAAGGCATTAGAATACAAATGTAACCCACAAATGAAAGATTACAAACAGAATTCCATTTCCTCTTTAAATAGAGAAAAAAAAAACATTAGTGATTCTATATAAGTACCAGTCTCCATGTCGATTCTCCACAATATAGGCATTACTAGTATCTGAAAACTTAAGATCACAATGGGTAGCTTGAGTTTTTCTCTGTGCTTAATGCTGATACTGCTTTCTTTTTCGTGTTCTGAAGCTCGTCCCCTCTCCACGGCTATGGTAAGAAGGAATCTGGTTCAGTTAATTCAAGCACCAGCTGGAGTTGGAGTCCACAATCTCAGATCAGGAAAAGAAAGCATGAAAAGAGGACAGTATGGAGCACAACGAGCTAGTCCAGGAGGACCTGATCCACAACATCATTGAGCATAGATTGGTCTCGGCGTACAATTCTTTCTTTCTTCATAGATGCGAGAGGACTAGTTAGGCCAGGACTTCATGAACAACATCAGCACATGTATGAGATATAGATAAATATTTATTCTATATTCAGTATCCTATAGTGTATTAGCTTTTCTTGGGAATGAAAATAATATATATTCAAGAATACTTAACTGAGTGTCAACTAGTGTTAGTCGTATCGTAATTGTTTCATATTATTTTCTAACAAATATCATTACTTATAACAACATTACAAATTAAATTCGTGTCCTAATCGTGTGCTATTATATTATAGAGTCAGAAATTAACTACTATTAAGCGGTTCCAAGGCTCATGATACAGTTTAGTTCAAATATATTTAATGTCTTCCATCTTTGAATGCTGGATCTGTTGCTTGGTAACCAAAAACCTGAATTTCTTCCCATACTGGTCCCATTCTGATCATAGAATATTAGAATAAGATGGCAGAATTCTGAATAAATCGAATTCAGGAAATTTTCTTGACAGTGATTGCATAAAAAAACAAGTGCAGACAAATTTGCTGCAATGTTTAGAATGAAAACGACAGAGAGTTCAACAAGGTTTTACGAGTCAGTTGATTTTTTTTTTATAGCGATGCGGCCAAAGGCCGATTATTGCAACATCAGGCGGGGATGGGTTCCCCCATTACTGTCAAACTCCAATAGCTGTATTAACTCCAGTGGGGCATTGTTAAGATAACGAACCCCCATCGGCAACGAAAGAGCCTTCTTGGTTAAGGCATCCGCTACGCAATTTCCTTCTCTCCATACTTTAGCTATGACAGCTTCCCATGGTCGTCGTAAGTATTCTTGGATCAACCGAACCAAATGCCCATGTGAATGATACTGAT
>CANYCX012351958.1:0-21471 GCA_948193385.1 Breynia disticha f. nivosa | reverse complement strand
TGAAGCTAGCTACCTGTGGGGGAGGGATTCAGAATGCAGAGGGCAAGTGGCTAACAGGTTTTGCGGTCAATTTAGGCTCCACATCAGCACTCGTTGCAGAGATTTCAGGAGTTTACTATGGTCTTACTTTAGCTTGGGAGGTGGGATACAAGAAGGTCATAGCGGAGGTCGATTCCCAACCAGTACTCAAGTTACTACAACAGCAGATACCTCACAGTCATCACCTTTCATTACTAATTGAAGGTTGTCAGAGTCTCATTAATCGAGATTGGAGGGTTTGTTTAGAACACATTTACCGTGAAGGCAATAGGATGGCAGATAAAATGGCAAACTGGGCTATGGAGTTGCCGCTAGGCTACCACTATCTTCACACCCAGCCGAGTGTCTACAGGGAATTTGTATGGGAAGACAACCTGGGGGTTGTTATACCAAGGTTAATACAGGATAGATAAGTTAGAAAGATTGGACGGTGTTAGTCCTCCAGTGTTCACCAAAAAAAAAAAACAAATTGGGCACAAGTTCTTGTGCTTCAGCCATTGTTTGATACAATCGGAGTGGAAGTCATGTCCACAATCCAGTGTTCCAACGTCTTCTCCGCATCGGCGTGTCGTGAATGTTTCTCAATCAATATTAAACCGTGTAGGGATCTTAAAAAACAAGAATGAAAAAAAAACATAAATTCATTACCTGGCAAACACAACATGGTTCTGCGTCGACCTCACCCCTTTCTTGCATAACATAGTTGCGTCTTCTAAGTCTGTTTTCTATGGTTTCTTCAGACAATCCAATCCTTAGTCAGGTTGGAGAATTGTTTCAAGAAACGGTGCATTTATTAGATCAGAAGAAAGAGCGAGACAATGAAAGTGAAAGGGAGAGGGATAGAGCGGTTTGTTTGAATTTGGATTAGTTCTGATATTTTTGGTTGTGTTTTTTTTATTTAAATAAGATGGTATATTTGTTAAATCTTTTAATTCAGTTGGTATAATAGTCAAACCTTTGTTCCACAATTTATACAAAAAATTGCAGATAATTACCCACCATGTCCTCTTTTAAGTTTACTTTTTAAGATATAGTACCCTAGGTTGGTTAATTATAATTATGACAATAGTTTAAATTTATTTTATATTTATGCCATTTTAATATTTGGATATTACGAAAATAACCAAACCATATATCATCCTTATTTGACACTTAAATTTGAAAATCAAGGATACAGTTATCATTCCTATTTTCATGCAAATGTTCCCAAAATACGTGAAACCATTCACCATAAATTCTATTTCCTTTTTTTTCGAATTGCAGTCTTCCAACTGTTGCATATCCATTCGTTTTTTTGCATCGCAGCTTTCTCTCGGCGATTATCTCCAAAATCGTTAGAACATTTGAGATGTGATTGAGTATTTTTTTGTGAACCTGATCATGTGAACCTTAGAGCGTGTGTTCAAATTAATTTTTTTTTGAGAACATGATCATGTAACCTCTGTGATTTTTAGAACGTTTTGAGTATATTCTTTGTGAACTTGATCTTTGTGAACTTACTTGAACCTTAGAACGTGTACTCTAATTGAGTTTTATCATGTGAACCTCTGTGAAAACTTGAGCTTGTGAACCTCCGTGAACCTAAAAAACCTTATAATATGGTTCAAACTGATAATATGTAGTGTGAACTTTAATCTGTGAACCTTAAAAATATAAAGAGAAGCTGATAAAATGTGTGTGAACTTGAATCTGTGACCCTCTGTGAACCTTAGAAATAAGACGGAGGACCTGATAAAATGTGTGTGAACTTGGCTTTGTGAACTTCTGTGAATTATATATATATTATCGTAGCTTATAAGTTGTGTGAACTTGATTATGTGAACTTCTATGAACCTCAGAAAACCTTATAATATGATTCAAGCTGATAATATATAGTGTAAACTTGAATCTGTAAACCTTTGTGAACCTTAAAAACTATTGATTAATTTGCTAAGTTTTTTTGTTTTGAACTATGTGTATGTGAACATTTGTGAACTTTTTATGAACTTTGATAACGAGAACCGTTTTGAACTACGAAATATAGAATCTAATTACGAAATACAGAATCTGATAGATAAAATCACGTCGGTAAAACATTGAAACAATGTTGCGATTATGGAATTTCGATTGAAATTTTACTTTAAACTCTAATCAATATGATTGATTCCGAAAGATTTCATACCTGAATTCTCCAAACATGTTTCATGAATTGTAATTACTTGAATTCGAAGAACAAAAGTAATGCTTGGATTATATTTCTTTTTTTTTTAATTGATAATGGTGATGATTGAGTGTTTTGGATTTTGATAGTCCGTTTTCTAAAGGATAAATTTTGTTAGATTTGAGAATTTGAATTGAGAGAGATTTTAGAGGTGAGAATCACGCATGATTTACGCTGATTTTCAGTTAGTTATGGATTGATTATTTTTTAAATATAGAATATTTGGATTGCAAAATTTTTAATTAATAAAGTTAATGATTATTTTCTCAATATGTAAACCTTAAGTGTAAAGTTTGTTAAATTTTCCAAAAAAATTGATGGATCTAGGAAGTCAAGTCAAGGACAAAATAGTCATAAAAAAAATTCGCAAACCTAGTTTGGTAATTTACCAGCTAGACAATAGGCCAATGTCGTAGTTCCCGCAAATCAGCTCTCCTAAACCAAAATAAATAGAAAGTCCACTCTGAGGGAAGACCTACAAATACAAAACCCCTCTTATCACTCTCAACACATACACTCTCCCTCTGCAGAATGGGGACTCCTGATAACAATATAGGACCTTCAATGACGTCGTTGCGTCACGCTTTCGGCAATGTGTTGTCGCTCTTTATTCTCATCTTGATTGGCGTCCTCGCTTTCTCGATCCGTCTCTTTTCCGTCAGTTTAAGATCCGATCACTTTTCTCTTTTATTACTTGGTTTATGAATTGATTTTTGAGTTTATTCTTATGATTAATAATTTAAGAGTTTGTCAATGTATTATCACCGTTTACTAGTCTTTTTAGTTAGTGCGATAAGTAGAGAAGTGGGATCACACTGATTATCGACTTATTTCTTTAATTGCTTATGAATTGTGAAAATATATGTTGTGGAATTAGGCTTGAAGACGAATTATTTGGATTGGTATTCAGGTTATAAAGTATGAGAGTGTTATTCATGAGTTCGATCCGTATTTCAACTACAGAGTCACTCAGGTTCAGTTCCTTTCTCTATTAAAGAAATTTTTTTCTGTGTTAAGAATTCACTGGGAAAATGATTTGTTGGTTAAATGTTTGGTGTTTCAGTTTTTGACGAAGAATGGGATATATGACTTTTGGAATTGGTTTGACGATCGGACCTGGTAATTGCTGTTTTATATTGTATCATATAAATTCTCATGGCTCAGCTCCGTGAATTGAATTTATGATGCTTTCAAACTGTATTAGTTGACTTCGTCGTATTTGACTTCAAGGTATCCTCTTGGTCGTGTGATTGGTGGAACTGTTTACCCTGGTTTGACCTTGACAGCGGGAACCATTTGGTGGTTAGTAATCAAGTTAATTATGGAGACATATTTCGTATTCCCATAGACGTTTGTTTACTTCAGTCTTTGGAATTGCATTGTAGGTTGATTGTATTTTGGAGTCATATGTTACTGATTAGTGGTGCTTGTTGATTCCAGGTTATTGAATTCTTTGAATATTCCTTTGTCTGTTGAGACTGTTTGTGTGTTTACTGCACCAATCTTTTCTGCATTTGCATCGTGGGCTACTTACCTTTTGACAAAGGTTTGTCTTATGGCCTCAACTGATATATCTTTTTTGTTTTTAATCTAAAATGGCTGTGCTTACATTGTTTGGTTGATATGCAGGAAGTTAAGGGTGCTGGTGCAGGACTCACGGCAGCAGCTCTTCTGGCCATGGTAAATCATATTTTTTTATGATTAATTGTATATATTTCTACAGCTTAAAAAGAATTTGGTATTAGCAATATCTTATTGGTGCACAGATAATTTTTTTCATCAGAGTTTCATAATCATTTTCCAATTCGGATAATGTACTGACTGTTAAGTGATGTATTATTTTGAAACTCAAAGATGAATGAAAATGTGGAAAAATGGCTGGAATCAATTTGCTGTGGGTAGCAGAAGACGATGATTAGAAGAAAGTAAATGGGGTATTTGTGTATCTTGGCAATCAGACAATTAGATATTTGGATGTGCAGTTACTGATTAACTGGTTTTATTTGGAGAAAGACATAATTATTGCGGATCCTCTAGCTGTAGTGGAGTCACTTTGTACCTTATGTTGAAACTCCTTTCAGTTTCATATTCTTTTAGTGTGAGAGGACTCTGCATTTTCCCTTTCATTTATCTGACTAGACACTTGCAAGCATACTGAGGAGGTTGTATGCATGGTATTTTATTTTACATGTTATATGCTCCTGCCATAAATTTTCACTGCTTACTTGTATGTTTTTTCTTTAATTTGCTGCAGGTTCCATCATATATTTCTCGATCTGTAGCTGGCAGTTATGACAATGAAGCTGTAGCTATATTTGCTTTAATTTTTACCTTTTATCTTTATATCAAGGTAAGATGAGCAAGAGAGCATATTCAAATCATGTTTTCATAGGAATGTATGGCGAGTCGAGAAAACTTAGATGTCAATGAAAATGAATTACCATCTTAAAAATTTTTATGGATTACATAGTGATTCTTTTGGACGTTTGTTTTACATCTGATTTTTTTTGCTTACTTTCAGTTTTATTTTCTTGCAGACACTCAATACAGGATCTCTTTTTTATGCTACTTTGAATGCTATGGCATACTTTTACATGGTAAGCTTATTCATATTAGATGAATTTTGTAATGCCTTATCTATAACTATAAGTATATTTATTGTGTTACTTCGTCTTGCAGGTTTGCTCATGGGGAGGATACACCTTTATAATTAATCTTATTCCAATGCATGTGCTGCTTTGCATTGTGACTGGTCGCTACTCCTCACGACTCTATATTGCATATGCTCCTCTTGTAAGTACCTCCAATATTTTTAACATTTGAATCATGCTAAGGGGGTTGAAAAGATAAGCTAACACTTAGAATGGCTACGAGGAACACATTATTGATGTTGGTCTCTCTTTACTTTTATTCAATGCTGTTCTGTGAAGTAAAGGAGTTCATTTCTGTGAATGGATGGGTATTCATTCTCTTTGAATTTGGTTGGCACACCATGTATTTTGACTTTTACATTTTATCATCCATCTTGGTTAATCATTTTGAAACGTTTAACATTGTTAATTTTCTTCGGCCTTTCCATATAAAATATCTTGGTTTTTGTTGATCTGATTATAATGATTGGTACTTTCATTAGTTATCTACTCGCCTTACATTACTAAAATCTCTCTCCTTTTGTTGGTATTGCTGTTTTGGATTGCAGGTTGTTTTGGGAACACTATTAGCTGCTTTGGTACCTGTTGTTGGTTTTAATGCGGTTATGACGTCAGAACATTTTGCTTCTTTCTTGGTGGGGTTTTTTATTTGAGCAGAAATAATAGAACAATTTCTATCAGTTTGTCTGGTCTGTCGATATAAGGCTCACTGGTCATCAAAGTTTAGTTGTGGTCAACTGGAAGGAAGTAACAATGAGCATTCTGTAGTTTGTTAACAATGTAATATTCTGATTTACGATCCATTTTTATGTTTGTCAAGATCCGACGCCAAATGAATGTTGTAGATATTTATTAATATTGATTAAAAATGAGAAAACTAGATCAAGTCTGTTTTCCTTTTTTGTTAAGTGTGCTTCTTGTCTTGCAGGAATAGATCCTTTATACTTGGTCATTTTTTTTTATTTGCCTTCTTGATTGTCTTCTTGTTATTAATTACTTTCTTTTTCCACAGGTGTTTATAATTCTCCATGTGGTGGCTTTTGTTTATTATATAAAAGGCATTCTATCTCCGAAGATGTTTAAAGTAGCTGTTACACTTGTTGTATCTGTTGGCCTGTAAGAATTCTTAATTGTCCAGTTATTTGATCCCATTAAAATGTTGAGTTGGGGATGCTGATGGAAGCGAAGAAATGGACATGATTAATGGATTTTTGAGTTAATGTTTGCTAGCATTGAAGCTCTAATATTAAAAAAATAAAAGTAATTGATAATCGCGTGTCTATAAAACTTGCTCTTCAGGGTTGTTTGTGCTGCTGTGATGGCGGTTCTGGTAGCTTTGGTTGCATCCAGCCCAACAAAGGGATGGAGTGGAAGAAGTTTGAGTTTGCTCGACCCGTAAGAAATTATTATTTATTAATTAGTGTTTCATCAATCTTTTTGCATTAATTAATTATATAAGGCAGACAACAATGTAAGTTTTGCTTTCGCTAACATAGTTAGATTCATTCTGAGAAATGTTAATCTGGTCAGTTTAGGTTTTGCTTTGTGCTTATGTATTGTGTGAGATTTAATAACATGAGACTGTATTACTATATTATATTTTGTATTGATCTGGTATTGTTACCAAATCTTTTAAGGCCTGTTTAAAGTTTTACTTTTCAGTTTTCCCACATAATTATTTATGCTTGTTATCCCTTATTTGGGCAGAACATATGCTAGCAAATATATACCAATTATTGCTAGTGTTAGTGAACATCAACCTCCAACATGGCCGTCTTACTTCATGGATATAAATGTTTTGGCTTTCTTGGTTCCAGCTGGAATTATTGTAAGCTCTGCTTCTCAGCCCAACTCCTGCATCACTACCACTAAGTGATAATTACTTTTCTTATAATATTCTTCATCTTTGACAGGCATGTTTTCTTCCTTTATCTGATGCAAGCTCGTTTGCTGTTCTTTATATTGTGACATCTGTCTATTTCTCTGGAGTCATGGTTAGTAAAATAATCTTTGGATGACATTTAGATTTTTATTTTACACCAATACAGGCTTGTGCAGTAATCATGTGTTGATTGTGATGTAGGTTCGCCTAATGCTTGTACTTGCTCCAGCAGCATGCATCATGTCTGGGATTGCCCTTTCTGAAGCATTTGCCGTTCTTACAAGATCAATTAAGTTCCAACTTCCTGGACTACTCGGAGGTTCTCAAGTTAATGTATGCAACCCATTTGCCCCTGCTCTGATTCTATTTACTGCCAAATTCTTAAAAGATGGTCTTATTTTTGGACAATGCTTCGTGTTCTGTTTTTTTTGACCACCAAGTCAGGGGATGGCGGTTCAAGTGCTGTTGCAGAACAAAATGACGGAGATAAGACTGAAGAAGTATCAAAAGAGCGGCCTTCAAGAAAAAGCAAGAAGAAGGAGAAAGAGGTTATAGAGAAGGACTCCAAAAAAACCCAACTTAAGAAGAGACTTCTTGTCTTGCCCATGGAGGCATCTTTCATTGCTATCTTTTTACTCGTGTTGCTTGGTGCTTTCTATGTGGTACTCTCTCTCTCTCTCTCTCTCTCTCTCTCTCTCTTTGGGGGAATGTATAGACATGGGGTTTGTAAAATGCCGAGGCATCCTGTTCTCTATTTTTTATTCCTCACAAACATATCATCTTGCTAGATGAATTCTGTTTCTGAGTTTTGTAATTACCATTCTTTTTGATTTGTGATTGACATCATTATTCTTTTTATAATTTTTGCCTTCTTCCTTTATCCTGTTAGTAGTGTACATTAAGAGAGCTCAAAGAACAATGCAGTAACGTGTAAATGTTGATTGAAGAATATCTGATGCTATTTCTTTATTAGCTGATCAAGTTGACAAATGTAACAGATTTGTCTTCTGTCTGGGCTTATTCTATTCATAGCTGCTGATCCCAGTCCATTATGCTTTGCGATTATGTTTTGTTGCAAGAGATCCATGTGCTTCAGTGTTAAAATATTTCTAGCTTTCCTCACTGATAAAAGGGTGTTAACATTTATGTGATCTCTATCCCTGCAGGTTCATTGTGTCTGGGCAGCAGCAGAAGCTTATTCAGCACCATCTATTGTCTTGACTTCTCATACACATGACGGTGGTCTGCATGTTTTTGATGATTTTAGGGAGGCTTATGCATGGTTGAGTCACAATACTGAAGTTGATGATAAAGTAAGCAAAGTTCTCGCCATTCCTTCCTCTTTCACTAAATTAATCAAAGTTGCGGCCTTTCAGTTTGTACCATTTAGTGTTCTGGGTCTTAGTTTATTGTCCCTTAATGGACCTAGCATACTGTTTTATTTATATTTAAACACATCCATCACAATGGTCTCGTGTGCATAGATGTTAATCAAGTAAGCTATGATGGTTTATATATTCTTGTCTGAAAATTCATTAGTGATATTTTTCTAGGACGTTGGTAATGCTGCTATCTGTGATGTAGATTAATTGGAACTTTGTATATGAAATGGAAATAAACTATTCATAGTGATTAAAATTATCATATAATGTTGTAGCTTTGTTGTCATTCAGTTTTGTGTCCAGCAGTAAATGCTTGTCTAGGTAACTTGGTTTCATATTGACCCAAGTAGCTGTCTTGATACTGTTGTTTAGTTTAACAATCCTGAATCTATCACCTGATTGGAAGCAGCCTTGTTATTTTAAATTTAAACATTTTGAATATTTATCTTCGTTCAAGTATAAAGGTTTTTAACTGTTGCAGGTTGCATCATGGTGGGACTATGGCTACCAGACAACTGCTATGGCTAACCGCACTGTTATTGTTGACAATAATACATGGAATAACACACATATTGCAACTGTTGGTACTGCCATGTCCTCTCCTGAAAAAGCAGCTTGGGAAATCTTTCACTCTTTGGATGTAAAATATGTTCTGGTTGTGTTTGGAGGTTTGTTTCTTTTGGTTCTAGATTTTGTTTTTTTAAGTGAAAACATGGGCAGATTTATGATATCTGATGGATTATATTATTGATTAGGTCTTGTTGGCTATCCTAGTGATGACATCAATAAGTTCTTGTGGATGGTTCGCATAGGAGGTGGTGTGTTCCCTCATATAAAAGAACCTGATTACCTTGTAAGTTGCTATTTCTCGCTGAAATTGATTGAGGTCTCCTTTTCTCCTGATTCCCTTGCTCAATAAAATGTTTTGTTTTTGCAGCAAAAACTTTCCGCATATGTACTTCAATATTGCAACCAAAACATGGCATTGTGTTTTCAAACTATTTTATTTTTGCTAATTTTAGTTTTTTGGTCAAAAACAGAGGGACGGTCAATATCGGATTGATTCTGAAGCTACTCCAACCATGCTAAACTGCCTCATGTACAAGCTCTCGTATTACAGGTTGGTTTTCTAGTCTGAGCATATTTGTTACTTGTGCGGTATATATTTCTTTTTTTCAACTGTCAACCAATTGTTAACTGATGTTTTTCTTTGGGTACAGATTTGTAGATACAGATGGCAAAGGCTTTGACCGAGTTAGGCGAACTGAAATTGGGAAAAAGTATTTCAAGCTTACACATTTCGAGGAGGTCAGTTGGTTTTTACTTCCTATCAATGTGCTGATGATCTCTGTTACAGTCTAGATTCCCAGAATCTAGTCACGGAGATGATGAGGGTTTTTAGTTATAAAGGTTGGAGTGAGTTTAGTGCGGAGAGCTATGCTGTTACAGTCTAGATTTCTGGATCTAGTCACAGGACAAATAAGGGTTTTTAGGGATAGAAGTTGGAGCTCAGAGGGGAGCTACGCCCTACCCTGGAGCTCAACATAGAGAGTTATGCCTATCCGGAAGCTCGAGAGAGAGCTTTTTGTCTCTTTGTTTAACTGAATTCTTTGATTTATTGTTTTATTAATGAGGCAGAGCTTTCTATGGCCTGTTAGGAAGTCTAGCAATAAGTAGTTTTGATGTACCATTTATTGGTAATTCTGCCTCATTAATAAAACAATCAATTAAAGAATTAAGTTAAACAATGAAATAGATAGCTCTCTCTCTCTCGCTTCCTGATAGGTGTAGCTCTCCGTACTGAGCTTTAGGGTAGGTGTAGCTCCCCTTGAGCTCCAGAATTTATCACCAAAAACCCTTATTTGTACCGTGACTAGATCTTGGGAATCAGCCCGTAACAATCTCACTAGCTTTACCTTTTACTAAAGCTTGCAAAAAAATAAGTGATAGTTTTACTGATGCGTAGAAATGATTCTCCAAATAGTATGTGCCATAGTGCAAGATTCGGTTAAAACAAATCTAATACCAGGAGGTCAGATATCGCCAATTGTACGCTGATGTAAAAGATCAGCAACGATGTCTCTATTTGGGCAAAATTATTGGGAACACGACTATTTTTCTTTATGAACATGTAAATTGTCTGATGGAAGTACTATGTTGTTCCAGGTGTTCACAACTCATCACTGGATGGTTCGCATATACAAGCTGAAAGCTCCAAAGAATCGAATTCGAGGGAAGATAAAAAAGC
Organism: Breynia disticha f. nivosa; assembly: GCA_948193385.1. Taxonomy (NCBI): domain Eukaryota; kingdom Viridiplantae; phylum Streptophyta; class Magnoliopsida; order Malpighiales; family Phyllanthaceae; genus Breynia; species Breynia disticha. The sequence goes on along the minus strand of CANYCX012351958.1, from coordinate 11,069 downwards.
AAAAGGCGGTATGTTAATGAGAGAACTATACTTACTTCATGAGCTGAAATGATCACTAAGAAGCTTTTATTTTTTGGTGTTTTTGTCATGGCAGAAATCAAGTTCATCGACCAGCTCGAAACAAAGCAGACTAGGGAAGAGAAATCCTTGGCACTAGATGTAGTCTTGGTAGGATATTGTTGGAAACTCTTGTGATTGACGTTGATTTATACTTGTAAGAGATGGCATTGGAGGATCGCGTAGGCTTAAGTTGATCATTCATTTATGCCTCATACATGCCGATTCGATCAATCTGAAGATTTTGTCGTCATTTTTCATGTGGTTTTGATGAGATTATAATGCTGATCAATTTTGGATTAGTAACTTAAGACGACTACTTTGGTGTCAATGACTACAGTGAATATAGATTTGTATACAGACGGGTGGATTTTATCATTCGTGTAGGATTGTTAACGAAGATTACTATATCATTGTTGTTATTAATGTTTGCGGTGATTTTGCTTAGACTAATCCCCACATTTTCTTAAACAAAATACTCTTTGGGGACTGTTAACAGAGCAGATTTCCATAATTAAGGTGATTAAGATCCCAAACGAAATAATCAAAATTTGAAAGTTTATAAAATGAAAATACAATTTGGAACAATGGAACCAAACTTCTAACCATTTTTAGTAGTACCATCAGACTCGATGATCATCTCCCGACCGAAGACGCATGTTTTTCACCCAATTAAGTGCCTCCCTAATGTCAAGAACACCATTTTCTTATATGGAAACAGATCAGACCTTCGTCTTATAATTAATGTCCGGAAAGTAGTAATCCACTCATAGTAAAACCAAAAACGAGTTATAAGCCTTGAGATTGAAACATAACGTCTCACAGATCTTATGAACACTTCAAAACAAGCAAACGAAATCCTACAAGTTATTTGTCCTGATGCTCTGAGGTCAGCAAACACAAAAAAAAGAAACCAATACAAATATAATTAAGAGTTTACGATGGTTATAATAAATAATACAAAAGCCAACATTCTCTTCTGAAACTCTCAAACCATGTCAATGGCGATTTTGTTCGTCGTATAATTAACTGTACCAGCTAAGCTATATCAGCCCTCAAATGAGGTCGTTTATAGTTTCTCTTGCAACCCCGTTGGTTCAAAGAATCAACACCAATAAACATATACTGTACAAAACTCAGTCTACCTGCATTCTGTTCCTTTCAAAGAAAGTTCGCATCCAACCATTCTTTCAAGAATTTTTAGGCATGACCGACGCGACAAACGTTGCCAAACCAAGAAATCATATAACAGTGGCTTTTACCAAATCATGCATCCCAAAATCTAAGGTTTTCATATTTTCGTGGGCAAGTTGTAAGTCTTCTTAAGGAACTTGGAAGCCGCTTCTTCGTGTCGGTAGCACAACACTCTTAACAGTGTATTTGGCTCATCAGGACTCCACACACCTGAAGATGGAGGCAGTGGAAGCCTAGACTTCGCAGATGAGCCATAACTCTCCAGAGTCAGGCTCTTGAATTGCTCAACAAGTGTCTCAGCATCTGTCTGCAACAAGGGAAGAATACCTTGTACGGTGGTTGCATGCCTGTCTATCAAATCCAAGGGCAATCCATCACCGTTAGACCAAAATAGATCAGTTAAGAACTTGAAATCCTCTTCAATAATTTCATAATCTTGTAGAGTGAAAGCGCGACAGGGGCCTCCCGCCAGTAAAACTAACAGGAAACCGTCGAATGAAGCTCTCATCACATCTGTGATAAGACGAGTTCTGACCCTGTCATGTACTGTTGATGAGATGACTTCTAAGTATTGCTCAAGCTCTTGGAGAAATGGCTCAAGCCTAGAAGAGGCAACTTCACCAACATACAGGCCATCCCATAATACATGACTGAGTTCATGGAACACAATCTTGTATGCTGTTGCCTCACAGAGTTGTTGGATTCCTTCAGTACATGTTACTGCTGAAAGCTCAAACTTTTTCGCATTTCCGTTAGAAAACTCACCGACATCAGTAGATCCACAATTCCTCAGTTGAATAATTGTCCTCTTCTCTAAGACGTCCAACTGAGTGCGAATGTGCTGCAAGGTGTTAATACGAACACATAGCTGAGGTATACCCCAGGAATCATCCCCAGTTGTTGCGCCAACTTGAGGTTTCCTCCTCTGATTCGCACTCAATTTATCCTTCTTTTTGAACACACGAAATTTTGATGCTGTAGAACATCTTGTTAGCGCAGGTATAGAAGGAAGGAAAGAATTTCGGCTTCCTGCATATCACATATGAAAATATCAGGTATCGTAGTAAACACTGAATACATGGATTCTATGCTTACGAAGCATACCGCATCCTGATTTTGCCTTCAATAAGTAATTCTGAAGGCATTTGTCAAGGCCAGTTACTAAGTCAGGAAGCAATACAGGATGCATAGGTATTGGCAACAGGAAGAATGCTTCCAAAGTTTCATCCACAACTCGTAAAACTTCAACAGCAGATGGAGCAAATTGCTCTTTGTTTGCCCTTGGATTCCACACCTACATCAATAACATTAAAGATTTTCATACAAATCCATCATGACAAGTATTTAATGCTCAAGTATCTACTCGTTTCATAGCATTGACGATTTCACAGTATGCCAGAAAATTTCCTAGACACAGATTTGTTTCGCCTTCCATACCTCTAACTTGTATCTTAATAAAAAACTTAAATCAGGAAAAGAGAACACGTTTTAGAAGATTGGAATTCATTCCTTTGCATACCTCTTGCTGTAAATTCCTATCAACCCATTCTTTAAGCCTGTCAATTCTCGTCTTTATCCACGATTTCACAAGATTGGCAATCACAGATTCAGCCTCATAAGGAGGCATCTCTTGGATTATCGACTTTCCACCATCCTCACTGTCCACTGCATCTCCCACAGCTATCTGCACAAGATCTTTCTCTAATTTGTCAGCATCCTTCAACACTTGTATGGCATTGGGCGTCAACTCACTAATGCCCGATACAAACTGCTTCAGCTCTTTCCCATAGCAAGAGTGGAGGGTGGCAACTGCTACCCCAGCAGCATGAGGGTGCCATCTCTTCAGTATAGGACTAAATATTGCCTTTTCATGGAAAGCAAGTTGGCTTACGTCATTTGCAAGGACAGATAGGGCAGGAAGAGGATTTTGTTGCTGTCTAGATGAGTTCTTCCTTGAGTTAATCTTCTGCATTTTCTGTTTCACAAAGATAAGTCAATCAGAACCTCAAAAAACAATAATAAGCCGGGATTAGTTGACACTCTTAGAACAAGTGAGAAAGATAAAAAGCTTAAAAAGGCATGAATCATATTGTGACTTCAAGCCTAGCAAAATTGGAAATGAAGAATTTATTAACCAAAATATACAAACAGAAGCTATTTTCATCATACGCCTGTAAAATGATTGTGATTTGTTAATCTTGAAACTTGCCTGAGAAAAAGCAGTGCGGACTGATGATCTTATGTAGGCATCAACTCTATCATGAGCAACATCGACTTCTTTCTTTTTCCTACGGTACTCGTGAGAGATGTCCTCCACCAGTATCTTTGCTGCTATTGCCGCTAGAGAAACCACACTTTGCATTGATTCTGTGTTATCAGTGTTAAAACTATCATGGTAAGCAACAAGCCTTTTCTCCGACCAACTCAAAATTGAACTTAATATGGAACTCAAAATCTTGGAATAATCTGAATCCTTTGTTTCTTTTGCATCTTTCTCAACTTCCATCAACAGATTATTAGCCGCAAAAATTAGGTCATCCTCCACTTGTCCAGTTGCTATATAATGATAAAAAAGCACCCACAAAAAACATAGATTATGCAACACCTGGTTTATTCCAAGGATTCCCCACGTCTTCTTAATGAGCTCCAAAACTTCGTCAACTTCTTCAATGATAAGAGATTCATCATTAACATCAAAACATGTATCCAACAGCACTTGGTAGAGCCTAAGGTTAAATGGAAGCCCATCCGCCCAGTGACATGTTTCAGAAGTCGAACCATCGTATGATCTACAAGCAAGCGACATAACAACACTCCGGAGAGATTGCATAGATTCAGTGTGCTTTCCAGTTTCAAGCGGTCTGTCCAATACACCGCGTATAATCTGCTGAAGCTGCCGTGGAGCTGCATCCGTCTTATTTAAGGGCAAGTAAGGATGCAAAAGCAGTCCTGCTTCCAGAAGCTTCAAATTCCTTCTCTGCCAAGCTTCATACTCTTGCTGGCTAGGGAAATCAGAAGACTTAAGCTGTTGCAACAGCTCTAGTGGCAGAACCATCATCTCTATGCGCCTTCCAAGCTGATAGAGACCAAAACCTCAAGCATTAACTAAACTAGCTTTAAAATCAGAGAAAGCTTAAGATTTTACACCAGCATTTATAACTGCTAATTAAGCCATTCCAGCATTAATCTTCGGAAATAAGTAACGCTTACAAAATTACAGAATTTGACAAAACAAAGACCACATCCTCTCAAATATGAGACAAAAACAAGATGTCAGAGTCTTAAAAAATAATGACATACAGAAAACAATAAGAAAAAAATATTCCAACAACCAAACAAATTAGATCGATCTCAAAGAGTGGAACATAAGCCAAATTAAATTCAAAATCTCTATCTTAAGTCAAAGCATCAAATAATAAAACTCACTGTAAAAAATTCATTCACCATCATAAACTTTCGTTCCCTACAAGTAAGTAAATCATCCTACTTCCATTCACTCTCTCAAACTTTCTCAACAACTAAACACAAATGCACATAAATTCAAACCTCCAACCAAAACCCATTTCACAAAACACACTCACCAACACAAAAACCACACCTTTTCCCTACCATACAAGTAAATTCCACAACTTTCCTCTATCATAAAAGACACGATTAAAAGAAAACACATACCTGAGAAGCTGCAATCCTCAAAAGAGCCCTTCTAACTCTAGAATCAGTCTGTTCCGAAACTTTCATTTGCACTCTCACCAACTCCCCCACTACAACTCCTCCCTTCTTCTCCCCACTTCGCTTCTTCCTCATCCCCAAAGCCTTCTTGACTCTACTGGCGGCCGTTGATGTCACTGATCTTTGCAACGAAGGGGCCCTACTCAATCCCCCCTCTCCCCTCTCCGTCTGCGATTTATAAGTCAACGGCCTACTCCCCGTGCTCCGGCATGCTCCGATTACTATCTCGTATGCTGATTCTCGGAGCTCCTCGTCTGTCAGAGAACTCGCCGCGCTGCCAAAAGGAGACTCGATGTCATCAAGTGGGTATATAGGCATCGTTATTATTGAGTAATTGCTGTGAAAGTGAAGTCTTAGTGGTGATTGAAGTTGTTAGTAATTGGTAACTGTAGTAAAAGAGGAGACTCCGTGGGGATTGAGTTGATATGTTTGCGTAGAATTTTTTGAGAGTGAAGTGTTGTTGGTAATTGTGCGAAGTTTGCTTGACTTTTAAGGAAGAAATTATGAGTTTTGGTGAGAAGAGAGAGAGAGAGTTTTTGTGAAAGTAGTTTATGGTGAGAGCGGATGGAACACGAGAAAGAAAGAAAGAAGAGAGGAAGAAACAACGACAGAAAAGTAAACGTTAGGTTAAGGAGGTTTTTGTCTGAACCTCATTATCCCAATCTACTGGCCGAAACTAATTCGATTCGGTAATTCTGGGTAGTTAAAATTCATTCCCTTTCCAAACAGCATTGTGGAGATTCAACTATCTAGCCTGTTAAGCTCATCCCTAATGATCACCGAAACAAGGCACGTTTCGTATTGGGTTAAGGAGGAGGTGGTCTTCATTAAGAGTATTTTCATTTGAGTCTTGTTTTAATCATGGCTTTAAGGTTAGTTCAATGATTTTTAATATAAAGATCATATTAATTCAACAATTTTTTTATCTTATTAAATTTTATAAATTACATAAAATTAATATATTTTTTATAAATAATTAAATATTTAGATTTATTTTTTTATCGAATAATTAGATATCCCAAAATAAAAATTGGCCATATAACTTTCAAAAGAAATGTAACAAAGATTATGCAGTTTAAAATTAATGTGTATGGGTAATCTCTAACCATACTGCTACTACCGATGAAAGTTTGTGTCATAAACTTAAACTTGGAATCTTAAATTAATTTATAAATAATTTAACTTATCAATTAAGTTATTCTCATAAATTTTTGATATGTTGTTTGTAGAATGAGGGAGTTGTGTTGGAGGGCGTCAATCACGCGTATTATTACGTTTGGTGACGTTTGTCCTCTCAACCACTGACTTTAATAACACAACAAAACGACAGAAGATTGTTATGAAACTGTCAAACACAAGCTTTTTCCCATTTTGATTCTTTCCTTGCTGTCTAATTCAAAGCTTTTTCAGAAGTTTTTATTCAGCCAAAACGCAAACTTGTTTAGTGTTATTTTTACAATAATTATCATTTATGTCAGAATGGTATGGTTGATGAATAACCTCCCGGCGAGCGAGTCAAACAAGGCTCCCAAACAAACAAGCCTCCTAATTTAACAACTATATATATCATTCATATATATATATATATGCTCTTAATTGTTTGTCATACAATCTATTCAATCTGACACGAAATTGTGTAAACTAGCTCAACGTCTGTACTATGCACGGTTAATTTTATAATAAAAATTTATTAATTAAAATATATAATTAATTTATATTTTTAAAATAACAAATTTTTAAAATAAAAATATTAAAAATATAATTTAATAATTGTGAATTTAATTAATTTTCAATTTTATACAATAAAATGATAGATTCTTATCATATCTTTATATATTAAGTTTTTAATTTAAAGTTTTTAAAATAATTTCTTAAATCATTTTATTTAAAGTATTTATAAATAGTACTCTCACTATATTATGCTAGTTAACAAATTCTTTTCAATAATTTAAGATTGTTTTAATATTTGAATTATAATACAATAGTTGATTAAATTAAATAATAAAATTTATACTAAAAAATATTAAAAGTATGATTTTATCTTTTTTTTTTCATTATAATACTTTAAATGATAATTCTTTCTATATGTTAAACTCTCAATTTGATATATTCAGAATAATTTCTCTTATTTTGGTCCGTCAATTATGATATAATACAACCAAAAAATAATTCATATGACTAATTTTTAAATAAACAATAAAAATATATGTCGAAAATGATTTTTTTTCATAGAAAATACTTAAAATATTATTTTAAAATTGACTATTCTCTTTTTATTATTACTAACTAACAAATTCTTTTAAAGTATTTAAGGTTATTTTAGTACTTGAACTTTTAAAGTATTTAAGGCTCTTGAACAAGTTCGTACTTGTACAAAAATGCACATTAATTTTTATCAAATTTACGTGTATACAAGAAAAATTCTATAAGCATAAAGATGCATACAATATGAAGTCATGAAAATATATTATTTATTTTAAATAAATACATAAAATTCTAATGTTAAACATGTTTAATTGTTTTAAGTGAATTAACTTAGAAATTGATTTTTTTATATCATTATTAATTATAATATTTTTACACAAACAACGTAATTTTAAAACTAATTTATCTTATTTCACCATAATTGTAATATTTTTAATTCCGTGATGTCAATTAGATAGTCATTAACTCTTAAACACAAATTTTTTTCAATCACTACCAGCACCACTATTGTCTTATAGACCTCCAAATTTGTCGCTTGTTGTTGTGACTGTTTTGTCATTTAATTGTTCTCTCATTGTCAAACAAAATTATATTTTAGTTTTTGTTCAATCAAACTCGGTAAAGCTCGTGAGCAGACTTGTTAGCTCGACAACTTTAAATGAACTGAACTTGAACAAGATTTTGAGCTCGTAAAAAAAGATCGACTTGAGCTCATACTCATAAAATTTTAAATGAACCGAACTTGAACACTCCAAAACTCGGCTCAGCTCGACTCGTTTAGAGCCCTATCCTTCTCAAGTAGCTTGTCTGATGAAGCCTCTCAAATGTACAACAAAATTTAATAAATAAATGGGCTATCTGACTGGACGCAGTGAAGTCGCCATTTATCGCTAACACTCAATTCGAACGGCACCGCTTTCCGATGAAATGAATTTTGGCTTCCGAACCACTTGCTCCAAGCACTGAATCACATCTCCAACCAGAAAATTATTGTAGTCACAGATCATAAGACCACATTCGTTTCCTTTTCCCACTGCCTCCACGTCCTGCTTCTCTCGCTTCAGAGACGAGCAAGGTCCTTCAAATACAACTTCTCCACTCCTCACAATCCTCATGATTGATGATTTCGTAACACGCCCATCAATTACACGACAGCCCGCAATCTTTGCATTTCCATCTTTCGATTTGCTCCTCCCTTTTATCTCAAAGATATTCAGCACTTCAGCCTCCCCAGCCACCTTAGTCTCACAAGTCCCAGGGGCCTTCTCAACTATCAACTTACCAACTTCCTCCAGAAGGTGATAGATCACACGATGCTGCATTATCTATACCAACGAGGGAGAGGATCAATAAATGTCTCTTACAACGTTACTCAGTTACAGGTATTGGCTTAAGAAGACATAATTATTGGAGGTCACTTTTCAACAACGCAACAATAGTACCTTTATACTGGCTTGAGATGCAGCCAAAAAGACAGAAGGTGGACTTTTCACATTAAATCCAACTATACATGCACCACAGGCCTGGGCCAAATCCACATCAGACTGCGAAATAGGACCAACGCCAACATGGACTACATTTACAAAAACCTGAAGTATAATTGAATATTGAAAGCCAAAATTACCAATCAGAAATAAGAGAAGGAAAAGATCATCAGCAGCTCCCCAATGATGATGAAGTAAAAACAAAAAGGTGAAGCAAGACTGCGATAACATTTTGAATTACCTGTGGACTGTTCAAAGTTCTCAATGCATCTGTAACAGCTTGGACTGTTCCCTGAACATCAGATTTTACAATAAAAGGCATTTCCACCCTTTGAATTGCAGGCTGATCTTCTGATGGTTCCTCTTCCTCTGTCCTCATCTCAATTGTCTTCCTAAGCCTATCCTCCTCAGATTTTCTTTTCCTTCCTGCACTAAGCATTTTAGCTCTCTCCTCTGATTCCACAACAATGATATCGTCACCAGCCATAGGAAGACCCTTGAGCCCTTCAATTTCAACGGGCATTGCAGGGTTTGCCCTCTCAGTCACCTTTCCCATGGTGTCCCTAATGGCCCTTATTCTGCCCCACTGTGAGCCCACCACAACATGTTGCCCACAAACCAATGTCCCCGCTTTCACTATTGCGGTAGCCAATGGACCGCGACCCTTGTCAAGTCTAGCCTCCACTACATAAGCTTGAGCAGGGCCATCAACACGAGCTTTTAGATTCATCATCTCAGCCTGAAGAAGTAAGGCCTCCTCTAAGTCATCCAGCCCAGTCTTCTGAACTGCTGAAATTTCAACTACCTGAACATCCCCACCCATCTCCTCCAGCAGCAAGCCCTCCGATGCAAGTTGAAGTTTAACTCTCTCTGGGTTAGCATCTGGTTTGTCACACTTGTTTATCGCAACTACAATGGGCACATTGGCTTCTTTTGCATGCGACATCGATTCGAGGGTTTGAGGCATCACCCCATCATCAGCCGCTACAACAAGCACTACTATATCTGTGACTGCTGCACCTCTTGCCCGCATTTCACTAAATGCAGCATGTCCAGGCGTGTCAAGAAATGTTATTGATGCCCCAGAGGTCATGCCAACAACAAAAGCACCAAGATGTTGAGTAATGCCTCCAGCTTCCTTGGCCGCCACAGATGTTTGGCGTAGAGCATCCAATAGAGATGTTTTACCGTGATCAACATGGCCCATTACGGTCACTACTGCTGGACGAGGAAGAATTTCTGCACCTTCATGAGAGTGCTGCCGTCTAACATTGATCCCAATTTCCTGAAATATGAATATGAAAATAATCCCTCAAGTATGCACATGGGATGAACCAAGTAAAATCAAGGCAAAGAGGCAAAACAAAACCTTAAATTGCACGACTCATTATAAATAAATTATCTGATCTCACTATTTGTCTCCCAAAAGAAGGCTGTTCTTTGTATTGGCTGATTAGTTAAAAATTCACAGTAGACTCAACTGCCTGCATTGTGATCTCTGACTGCAAGGTAAAATAAATAACTAGCAATAGCATACAAGCTAACAGCCTATGCGTACACTAAACAAGATATGTCTATCTTAATTATGAATAGTATCTTTCTCAGCCAGAAACTATTAGGCTTTTCCCATTTGTCATTGATATATTCAAAAAAAATAAGGAAAAAGAAAATGTCTTCCAAGAACTAAGAAAAGGAGATACCATTCCGATTAGCTCAGCAACATCACTGCTGAGAGGGTCAAATTCTGAACCAATCTTTTCTCCAACATTAACAAGAATATCCTGGAGAGTGGCAATTGACTCACCAGAGCGCTTGGCCAGTTCAACGACAGTGATTCCTTCAAAAACATCAACAGTTTTATGTAGCGAACTCTTGGAAGTTCTTTTCAATTTAGGAGGCACATATTGTGCTTCAACGGGTGGTTGGCTACTCTTTTTATTCCTTCTCTTAAACTTTCCTTTTGACTGGGTTTTCAAACCAATTGGTTCATCATTATTTCTTCTTGCCATCGTTTCTGAACCGGCATGAAAGCACCTAAGAAAGATAGAGCAAAACCTTATATAACTCAAAACCTACGAACTCAGAGACCCAGAAAAGAAAAATGATTTCAAACTGAAAAAATGATGTACATTATTAACAGGGACGGAGGCAACGGGTTAGCGGGATGAGCGGCCGCTAACCCTTGCCTGGGTAGGAGCTTCAGTGCCGCTCCCTCATCTCGTCGGCGCAAGAGGGAGTGGCTCTGATCGGAGAGGTGAGTCGGAGGCATAGTTGCAGAGATGAGAGAGCGGCACTGATCGGAGAGGTTAGTCGGAGATATAGTTGCAGAGATGGCACTTAATAGTCGACGGCGGTGGTGAGATGAAAAGTGATGTCGCATAAGAAGTTCCATTGAGCTGT
>CANYCX012351502.1:0-31087 GCA_948193385.1 Breynia disticha f. nivosa | reverse complement strand
ATGTTAATGAATAGAATGTAATGATGCATATGATTATGATTTGGTCATGAATATGATGATTTAATCATGTGTGAATGTTTTGCTATAAACTGTACGTGAAAGGTATGGATATGTGGATAAGAATATTTGTTGGAAATGCTCTTGTGGGAGCTTGCATAGGAGTTGATGAATATAACTTGGTGTCTTAATTAGATATGGTATAGATATGTGGAGATTTCCATTGACATGCTTATTGATGAGTGCTAAATGATGAAAAGTGGAATGTATTATGTTTTGAGGTTTGGTTTGTGAAAGGATGATTGTGTATTGAGTTAGTGTGTCTAAATGCTAAGTGTATGGCTGTCAATCAGTCATGTTCATGACTACCCTTAGTCACGTTCGTGACTGCCACACTGGACTAAAATACTGGCTGGCAAACATAGTCACGATCGTGACTACCCTCAGTCACAATCGTGACTGCCATTCTGGATCACCTTTTTGGTTGAACTTCGAGTCACGCTCATGAATCTTCCCCAGTCACGTTCGTGACTGCAATGCTGCCACATTTGGCTAAGTTTGTGAGTCACGTTCGTGACCATTTGAGTCACGTTCGTGGTTCATGCGGATGGGCCCATTTCAGCCGAATGATGGTCACGTTCGTGACTCACTCTAGTCACATTCGTGTCTATCTATCTGGTAACATTTTTGTGGTAATTTGTTGGAGTCATGATCGTGGTTGAATCAGTCACGATCGTGACTACCAATCTGTCCAAGGGCTTGTTACAATTGTTTGTTTTCAAGAATTAAGTTCCTTTGGCCATGGTTGCTGTTCATTCGTGATTAAGCAAATCACTAACGTGATTGTACCTTGCCATTCAATGATATGTATATAAATTGTCAAAATTATATGATTAAGAATGAAGCACCATTAATTTGATATGTACGATTGTGTGAACGCTTGGTTAGCGACTGGGTTGACAAACATTGTAACATAGAAGTTAACAAGATCGCAGTGATTATAACAATGGATGTGAGTGTAAGAATGCAATGGGAAGTTTAATCCCTGATTGTTTGAGTGGTGAATGAGTCCCATAAGTGACTTAGGATGTAGTAGACACATATTATCTCAGGTAGTCTTTATTTCATATGCTAAATACATAAACTTGATTGTCAATTTATATGACTAATAAGGAAGAGCTATTAAGTGGAAGATTAAAATGGATTACATGTTTAGGTAATGACTCGATTGATTACCAATGAAATATGAAGAGCATTAATATTTTATAAAACTGCATGCGACATGGCCTTAGTGAGCCATTAGGGAAACTAGGCGCGAATGTGGCTTGTGTTCCACGAGCACACCCGTATTGGACGAAGGTTCCCCTTCACCTCAGCTTAAAAATACTAGGGTTTCACTTACTGAGTATTTTTATATACTCACCCTTGTTGTTGTTGAATGTTGTGCAGGTTCAGGAGGATTTCCACGAGCGAGGTCAACGAAGCACATTTAGGAAAAAATGGATTTGACTTATAAATGATTTTGTATAAATCGTTTACATAGTGCGAACGTATCTTTATTTGATGTATTGAATTTAAATTTCACTGACATATAAATTATTAGCATCATATATATATATATACACACACACACACACACACATACATACATGTTTTTTTCAATAAATTAGAAATAATTAGGAATTTTGTTTGAGCATCGCAATACTTATATGGAATACGTCATGAATATGTGCCAACTTTGTAGGCAATATTAATTTATATGCTAGAGGACCTATACACTCTATAATTTCATAGGGCCCAATATATTTAGGACTTAATTTTCCTTTGTTTCTTAATCTCATTATTCCTTTACAAGGTGAGACTTTTAAAAATACTTTTTTGCCCACTTGATACTCCATCTCTCTCTTATACTGATCATATTAACTCTTCTATCTGTTTTGTGTTACTTTGAATTTACTTTGGACCAGTTCTACTTGTTTTTTAGTTTCTTGTACTAGCTCTGGCCTTTTAAAAATTTCTGCCCTTTCTCTATCCCAGTATACTACACTTTTGAAATTTCTCCCATATAATGCTTCCATACCTATGTTGCTATGATACTAATTGTTATAAGCTAATTCAATCAGAGGTATGTACTCTCCCATAAACCTTGAAATCTAATACATATGATCGTAACATTTCTTCCAGTGTTGAATAATTCTTTTAGTATGCCTATCTGTCTGAGGATGAAAAGCAGTATTGAAATTCATTTTGGTACCTAAGGTACTCTGTATGTTAGAATCTTAAGGTAAACCTCAAATCTCTATTAGATACTATAGATATAGGAATTCTGTGCAATCTTGCAATCTATCATATATACAACTCTACTAGTTGTTCTAGAGATATTTCAGTTTAATAGGTAAGAAATGTGCAAATTTTTTTAGTTTGTCAATGATTACCCATGTTTTATCTTTCCCAGTCTGGAGGTAATCCAATTACAAAATCCACAGTAATCCTTTTCCACTTTCAAACTGGAATAGGTAATGACTAAAGTGTACCTATTAGTGTTTGATTTAAGCTTTTAATTACTGACACGCTATATAACATCCTCGTCCTCAAAATCATATAATTAAGGTAATACATAAAATGCTTAATAAGAATAAGAATTTAATCAATAAATGAAGAAAACATAAGATTAAATACAAGTTGATAGAAGGTTGATGGATGGTTGATGTTAAGTAATCAAGAAAAATGGAAAGGATGGAAAACAGAGAAATACACATGGTGGTGATGGAAAAACAAGTGATGGACACGACCACACACACTCCACGCCCACCACGCGTACATATTTGGTTCTGGAAAAAAGTTATAAGTTCAATATACGCGAGAATTGATTAGAACCTTTAAAAACAAAGCAAAAGAGCTGGAGAGAAACTAGAGAGAGATAGGGTTTAGAGAGAGTTTGTGGTGAGAGATAGAGAAATTGAGCGGGGGAACAGATTCGAGTTGTAGAATTAATCACAATCATGAGCCAGGAATTCAGTGGTATAGTCGAAACAGGTAAAATTTGAAGTTTAACGTAAATTTTTACGAGTTTTTCTATTGAAATGATTGTAGAATTGATTTAAACTTAGCAATTGACAATTCGAGAAAAGATAGAAAACTTTTAGGGTTAAGTTAAGAGTCTAAAAAATTAATTAGTTAGTGTAATGAAATTTATAAGGAGTTTTCTATATAGATCAAATTAATAGAGTTCATTAAGGCATGCATCATAATTATTGTTATAGCAGATTTATACAGGTGGGTCAACTACTACTCTCAGAGTACTTTCTGTCTCTTCATCAGAGTTGGTCATAGGAGCTTTTGAGTGCTGATGTGTGTTTGCATGTACATATGACGTATGTTGTTGAGGGATTGTTACAGATGTTTGGATGTTGAGATTATTACTATATATATATATATATATATGTATCTGAGTTTGTTGTTGGTTGAGATTAATATGATTGTTTGAGGTGTTTGATGATAGAGATAGGTTGATATTTTCCTGAGAGTTGTTGATATGTTTGAGATTATCTTTATAGGTGTACAATATTGATTTATGGGGTATATCTAGGTTATAGCCATTATATACTAGTTCTATGTAAAGTACAAACTTGTATAGCATAGAATAAAGGGCGTATTAGCTTAGCACAAAGCTTAATCCATGGATGTATTAACTAATATGATCGATATTATGATTATATATCAAAGTAACTGTAAACTGAATATACGATAAAAGTGAATGTATTATTGAAAATATTAGGATCATGATTAACGATAATGAAATATATGAAGTTGATAAACATCTTTTTACACATATTTTTCATACATATTTTACGACGTTTATCATATTTTTTGGCTAATTATTAGCAATATTCTGCATTATCTGTGTAATTTATATGTCTTCAAGTTACTCGTGGAGCATTGAGCAGAAAAAGGCAAAATTTGGGTTAAAACGGAGTAAAACTGTGAGAAAAGTGCAAACAGTGAAGGAGGAATGACTTCCAAAAATAAGTAGGACAATTAACAAAGTTAATCTCTGAGAGACAACCCGGTACCCTGCCTAGCAATACAGAGATCAACCCAAGGGAGTAAGTTCAGGCAATTACACTCCGGAGTGGTCAGGAACTTCCTAACATACCTGATACTATTAAAGATACATCCTCTAGTAAACCTGTGCAGGTATCCACTAAGATCATTCCATTAGAGGAAGAGAAGGGAAAGACTCCTCCACCATCAGAAACCAAAGCAAAGGGCTTATACCAGAGTACAAACCGAGAATGCAATATCCAGCTAGGCTGAAAAAAGAGCATATAGACGCACAATTTGGTAAATTTCCAACACCTTTAAACAGTTACATATTAATATTCCTTTTGTCAAGGCTTTGTCACAAATGCCTACATACTCGAGGTTTCTAAATGAACTACTCTCGAACAAGTGCAAACTGGAAGAGATATCCACTGTCTCTCTGAGTGAAGAGTGTTCTGCTGTTCTACAAAACAAACTGCCAAAAAAACTCCAAGATCCAGGGAGTTTCACTATTCCTTGCTCTTTTGGTAGTTTAGTGTGTGAGAAGGCATTAGCTGACTTAGGAGCTAGTATTAATCTGATTCCATATAAGATGTTTAAGAAGTTAGGCTTAGGTGAACCACAACCTACTAGGATGAGTTTGCAATTAGTTAATATATATGTTAAGTTTCCTTGAGGAAGGATTGAGGATGTTTTGGTGCGAGTAGATAAATTCATATTCCCTGTAGGTTTTTTATATTGGATATGGAAGAAGATGTTGAAGTACCATTGATTCTAGGTCATCCATTTTTAGCCACTACTAGTGCTATCATAGTGTTGGTGACGATAAGTTGGTTTTGTGAGTCAGTGAGGAAGAAGTCACTTTTCTGTTTCAAAATCCTTGCGTCACTTTATATGTCAAAACAACCAGTGCTATTTTGTTAGTTCATTTCAGTCATCTTTGTCTACTTGTTTACAGGGATTTATATTTACAGATCCACTAGAGCACTTTTTGGTGCAAGGCAAAACTGCCAAATAGGGTGATATTCAAGTTTCTGAACAAATTGCGCATCTTGAGGCCTTAGAATTCGCTAAACACAAATAGAAATTAGAAGTTCTTGATCGGAGTAAAGAGCAAAGATTAAAGACATCACTCGAGGAACCTCCAGTTCTTGAACTTAAAACGTTACCAGATCACTTGGAGTACACGTCTCTAGTACCAAGTAATAAACTGCTGGTAATTATTTCAGCTGTTTTGCAGGATGAACAGAAGGAGCAGTTATTGACAATAGTCTAAGAGCACATGAGAGCTTTGGCTTGGAAGATATCAGATATAAGAGGAACTGATCCCTCTTTTTGCACGCACAAGATCCTCATGGAGGATGAGTTTAAGCCAATCGTCCAACCATAATGTCGATTAAACCCAAAGATGAAAGATGTGGTGCGCGCTGAGGTAATTAAGTTGGTTGATGCTGATCTCATTTACCTAATCTCGAATAGTGCATGGGTTAGTCTGGTACAGGTATTCCCAAAGAAAGGAGTAATGACAGTAATGACAAATGAGAAGAATGAGCTTATTCCAACTCGAACTGTCATTAGGTGGCATGTATGCATAGACTACCTCAAACTTAATGACACCACAAGGAAGGACCACTTTCTGCTACCATTCGTCGACCAGATGCTTGAGAGGTTAGGTGGTCACTCTTTTTATTGTTTCCTTGATGGTTTATATGGTTATTTTTAGATTCTTATCGCGCTAGAGGATAAGGAGAAGACAACATTCATATGCCCCTATGACACCATTGCGTATAGGAAAATGCCGTTTGGATTGTGTAATGCACCAACTACCTTTCAGAGATGTATGATGGCGATCTTCGACGATCTTATTGAGGACATAGTGAAGGTATTTATGGATGACATCTCTGTGTTTGGTGATTGATTTGAATAGTGTCTGGAACATTTAAAGCGTGTTTTAGAACGTTGTGAAGATAACAATATGGTGCTGAATTGGGAGAAACGTCCACCGATGGCCTTGTCTTAGGACACAAGATCTCTAGTCGGGGATTGAGGTATATAGAGATAAAATTAAAACCATTCAAAATCTACCACCCCGACTTCCGTTAAGGTGGTTCAAAGTTTCTTAGGACATGCTGGGTTTTATAGACAATTTGTCAAATACTTTTTTAAAATAACCTAACCAATGACATAGTTATTCAAAAAGGATGCTATTTTTGATTGTAATGAAGATTGTTTGTCCGCTTTCGAGTTATTCAAAAATAAACTGATCCATGCTTCCATTTTAGTGTCACTTGATTGGAGTCTTCCTTTTGAGCTAATGTGTTATGCTAGTGATTTTGCCATTGATGATGTTCTAGGACAACGAGATGAAAAACATTTTCAACCTGTTTATTATGCTAGCAAGACACTGAATGAGACTCAAATTCATTACACCACCACATAGAAAGAATTATTGGCTATTGTATTTGCATTTGATCTATTCCGCTCTTATATCATACTCTCAAAGGTTATTGTTTTTACTGATCACTCTGCCTTGAGATATTTGTTGAATAAAACAGATGTGAAGCCAAGGCTAATCAAGTGGATCCTATTACTCCAAGAATTTGATTTGGAGATCAGAGATAAGAAGGGAGCTGAAAATGTCATGTTGGATCACATGTCGTGGGATATTGATGATCACAAAGCAAAATTGTCATTAAATGACTGTTTTCCAGACGACGAACTATTTACACTTGCTGAGGTAATGATTCAAACTTTGTGGTTCGTTAATATTGCTAATTACCTTGCAGCTAAAGTTCTTCCCAAGGATCTCTCATTTCAACAGAAGAAGAAATTCTTCTCTGATTTGAAATACTACTTCTGGGAAGAACCATTCTTGTTTCGTGTTTTAACAGATCAGGTTATCCAGAAATGTGTATTTGCCGAGGAAGTCTGGAAAATTCTGAAGCATTGCCACTCAAGACCAACTAGTGGACACTACAGCG
Source organism: Breynia disticha f. nivosa (assembly GCA_948193385.1). Classification (NCBI taxonomy): domain Eukaryota; kingdom Viridiplantae; phylum Streptophyta; class Magnoliopsida; order Malpighiales; family Phyllanthaceae; genus Breynia; species Breynia disticha. The sequence goes on along the minus strand of CANYCX012351502.1, from coordinate 24,065 downwards.
CTAACCGAACAACGAAAAAGCACTCGAGGTAGATTTTTACTAGCCCACTTTTTTTTCAAAAACGAACAGAGGTATGTCTCTGTTTATGACAGTTGTCAACGATCAGGTAATATCTCTCACCACGATGAAATATCTCAAAATGTTGTTATTGTGTGTGAAGTGTTTGACGTGTGGGGCATCGACTGTATGGGTCCATTCCCTACATGTTATGGTAATAAATATGTTTTAGTTGCTGTGGACTATGTCTCGAAATGGGTCGAGGTGCAAGCCTTAACCACTAATTACGCTAAAGTTGTTTTTAATTTTTTAAAGTCTCTGTTTTCTCATTTTGGGGTACCTGGAGCAATCATAAGGGATAAAGAGACACACTTTTGTAACAACTAGTTTTCAAAAATCTTATGCAAATACAATATTACTCATAAATTAGCCACTACCTATCATCCACAAACTAGTGGTTACGTAAAGGTGACCAATCAAGAATTGAAAAGGATTTTAGAAAAGTCAGTAGAGTATCATAGAAAAGACTGGTCAGTTAAACTGGAAGATGCCTTATAGGCTTATTGTACTGCGTATAAAACACCCACATGTTTTACTCCATTTAGGTTGGTTTATGGTAAGGCGTGTCACCTTGCATTTGAACTAGAACATAGAGCTTTTTTAGGCTATAAGATCTATCAATCTTGATTTGTCTGCTGCAGGTGAACACAAGAAGCTACAATTAAATGAGTTGGAGGAATAAATGATGGAAGCCTATGAGAATAGTAAGCTCTTCAAGGAACACTCTAAGTGTTATCATGATAGGCATCTCAAGCCGACAAAGACGTTTGCTGTAGCCTACAACATTCTTCTGTACAATTCTCGTTTGAGACTTTTTCCCAGAAACTGAAGTCAAGATGGTCAGGTCCATTCAGGGTGACTCAAGTCTTTCCTTATGGAACTGTCGAGGTTACACACCTCGACAATTGTATGTTCAAGGTAAACGCTCACAGACTTAAATTCTATCATGGACAGGTTCTTTCATATCTTGACAAGGATGTCATTAACCTCGCTCCTCTGGAGCCCAGCTTAGTTTAGAGGTAACTGCCAGGCTCGGGATTTTAAAAAAGCTCTTCTTGGGAGGCAATCCAAGGTTTATGTTTAGTTCATTTCTTCTAGGTTCTTTTGTTTTCTTTGGTGTGTTTTTTTGTTTTTTTCATATAGGTTCAATGACGCGAGACTTAAACAGGTACGTTTTCCGATGTCTGGCAACTGTTCTATGGTGTCCAACAGTGCAAAATGGGTTGCAAAAATGTTTTCTAAAATGTTGCAATTAAAATGGTTTTTAAAACAGTTTCCCAAAAATGTTTCACAAATTGTTTCAAAAACAGAAACTCTTTCACTATTGGGAACAACTTTTAGAACGGTTTTCATAAATTGTTTCTTAAATCGTTCCACTTATAGAAACTTTTCACTATTGGGAATGATTTTTTCAATCTGTTTGCATAAACCATTTCATAAACAACTCCACTTACAGAAGATTTTTCAATGTTGGGAACGGTTTAAAAAATGGTTTACGTAAACTATTTTTGAAACCATTTTTAAAACGTCCTATTCTTAATAACGTATTAATCATTTACTAATAAATTCTCTTTATCAATAAAGTTCATAATCTTTAAATACTTTTTCAATTAAATTCATCAATGTAAATTCATTCTATCTCCATTCTCTAGTTATATCAATAATCCATTAAAGAAAACTCAAAGCTTTCAATAATAAAACTCGTAAAAATTTACGAAAACTTTGAGTTTTACCTGTTTCAATTGAACCACAGGGTTCCCAGCTCGAGATTAGGATCGATTTGATAACTCGAATCAATTTTCTAACTTAATACGAAGTCTCTCTCTTAATCTCTCTCACCTTCCTTAGCTCTCCCTCTCCCCCTTTTCTCTGAAGCTTTGCGAGGTTCTTGAAGGTTCTGAATAAGTTTTTGATGAAAGGAAACTTATATTTTTTTTCCAAAACTAGATAAGTATGCATGGTGGGCGTGGAGTACGCATGGTCGTGGCCACCACACGATTTCCTCCCTCACCATATGTAGTTCTCTGTTTTGAAGTTTTCGTGGTTTATTTAGTTACTTAACATCAACCTTTCATCAACCTTTTATCAACCTTTCTTACACTTGTTTCTATTACTTTATTTTTGTCAGTTTATCACCAAAATTCTTATTTTTATTAAACATTTTACTTATAATATTATTCATATGGTTTTGGGATGAGGATGTTATAAATCTTCCCCCTTAAAGAATTTCGTCCTCGAAATTCAATTCTATTTTTCTTTATTAATATCTAATCTCACATGTTTCTATATGCAAATGCAATTTCTCATTATAAATAAAACATACCTATAAATAGATGTGGATATTCATTTCTCATCTTATCCTCTGTTTCCCATATTGCCTGTTCCAGATTATGATGTTTTCAGAGAACTTTAATAATTGGAATCTATTAGGTTCTTAGCTCTTTCGTTATATAATTCATAATCTGTATTGGCTCTTCTTTATAGGTTAAGTTTTTTAAAATTTGCACTTCTAATTATGATATAACATGGGTAGATCTGATCTATATCTTCTGAGCACACTCACATGAAAAACATCGTGAATCTGTGCTAACTCTGCAAGTAGGGCAAGTCTATAAGCCAAAGGACCAATCCACTCTATAATCTCATATGGTCAAATGTATCTGGGACTCAATTTCCCTTTATTTCCAAATCTCATCACTCGTTTCCAGGGAAAAACCATTAAAAACACCTTTTCTCCAACTTCATATTCATTTTTCTCTTATGCTGATCATAGTAACTCTTCTGTTTATCCTATGTAGCTTTTAGTTTACTTTTGATCAGTTCAACTTTCTCAACTGTTTCTTGTACCAATTCAGGCCCTTTAAATATTTTTGTCCCTTTCCTATCCCAGTATATTGGACGTCTACCTTTCGTCCATATAGACCTTCATACGGTGCCATAGCAATGCTACTATGATATTGATTATTGTAAGCAAATTCTATCAATGGTATGTACCGATCCCAAGAACTTTGAAACTCCAGAACACAAGATCTCAACATCTTCTCTAACGTTTGTATAGTCCTCTTTGTCTGTCCATCAGTTTGTGGATGGAAAGAAGTACTGAAATTGAATTCCATACCCATCACACTCTGTAATATTTGCCAAAATTTAGAAGTAAACCAGGGATCTCTATCTGATACTATGGAAATAGGAATACCATATAATCAGACTATCTCTCATAGTACAACTCTGCCAACTATTTAAGAGAGATTTTGATTTTAATCGGTAAGAAATGCACAGTTTTGGTCAGTCTATATACAATAACCTAAACCGCTTCTTTACCCCATTGTGTCCATGGTAATCCTATCACAAAATCTATAGTTATTCATTCCCACTTCCATACTGGTATTGGTAATGGATGAAGTTTTCCTGTTGGTGCCTGATGTTGAGCCTTTACCTGTTGACATACTAAATATCTGGATACAAATTCAGCTACATCCTTTTTCATATTGGGCCACCAATAGTGTTGTCTCATAGTATTTTACATTTTCATCATTCCTGGATACATAGCATATGGAGCATTATGTGCTTCATCCAGTATCTGTAATCTGATCCCCTCAATATTAGTATACGTACTCTGGATCCAATCATTAACAACTCATCAACTAATTGAAATGGGGTTTCAATACCTTGATCAATCTATTCAATAATTATGATACGCTCTTTAACTCATTTCTGTTCTGCTTGTATCTTTCTTTACAACATTGGTCGAACCATTAATGTTGCCGCTAACACTCCTGACTCAATTAACTCTAACTTTGTATTCAAGCTTCATAAAGCTATCAAATTGGTCATACGTGTTAGCTGTAAGCTAGATATAGCAACACTCGACTTTCTGCTCAGTTCATCTACCCATTCGCTTTTCTGAGGTGATATTGAATTGTGCAATCATAGTCTTTCAACGACTCTAACCATCTTCTTTGTCACATATTAAGTTCTTTTTTAGTCATCAAGTATTTTAGACTTTTATAATCTGTAAAAATCTGAAATGTCTTGCCATATAGATAATGTCTCAAGATCTTTAGAGAAAATACCACTACAGCAAGCTCTAAATCATGTACTGGATAATTGGTTTCATGTGGTCGTAGTTGTCTAGAGGCATATGCTATCACTTTCCTGTTTTGCATCAACACGAATCCAAGTCCTTGATATGAAGCATCACTGTAAATAACGAATCCTCTTGTACTCGAAGGAATCGTAAGGACTAGAGCTGTGGTCAATCAGTATTTCAATTCATGAAAGCTTTGCTAACATTGATCATTCCACTAGATAGAAACATTCTTTCTCAACAATCGTGTCAGCGGTGCAACTATAATCGAGATCCCCTCCACAAATCTATGATAGTAACCTTCCATTCCCAGAAAACTACGTATCTCTGTAGCTGTCTTAGGAGGTTCCCAATTCACTATTACTTCAATTTTCTTTGGATCCATTGATATTCCCTGTCCAAATATCACGTGTCCTAGGAAGACTACGTGATCCAACCAAAACTCACGTTTGTTAAGTTTTGTATACAACTGTTTTTCTCGCAAAATTTGTAAAAATATTTGCAAATGTTCATTGTGTTCCTCACTATTCCTCGAATAAATTAATATATCATCTATGAATACAATCACAAATTGATCGAGGAAGGACTAGAATATATTGTTCATCAGTGCCATAAATGCTACTGGAGCGTTAGTTAAACCAAATGGCATAACTAAAAACTCATAATAACCATACCAGGTTCAAAAAGCAGTCTTTGGAATGTCTTCCCCTGATATCTTTAATTGATGATACCCAGATCTTAGGTCAATTTTGGAAAATACTGTGGCACCTTGCAATTGATCAAGTAGATCATCAATACGGGGAAGTGGATATTTATTTTTCACTGTTGCTTGATTAACTTTACGGTAATATATACACAACTGTAGTGTTCCATCTTTCTTTCTAACAAATAATACAGGTGCTCCATAGTGTGAAACACTAGGTTGAATAAAACCTTTATCAAGTAACTCTTGTAATTGTTTCTTCAATTCATGTAGTTCAGATGGTGCCATTCTAAATGGCTGTATAGATATGGGGTCATACCAGGAATTAACTCAATAGTAAACTCTGTCTCTCTATCAGGAGGTAATCCTGAGAGATCCTCTAGAAATACATCAGGGAACTGATCTACTATTGGTATTATTTTTACGTTTTCATTTGTTGTTGTTCTATCAACTATATGAGCCAAATAATCATCACATTCGTCTCAGATCAACTTAAAAGCTTGAATAGCTGATGTTAAACAACTAGGCACAATTTTCCTATTTCCACAAAATATTACTTTATTCTGTTCTTTTGGTTCAATTATGACTTCTTTGTTATAACAGTTCACTTTAGCTCGATGACGAGCTAGCCAATCCATAACCTGAATCAGATCAAACTCTGTCATATCTAATAAAATTAAGTCAACTGTCATTTTTGCACTTTGTATTTGTATTTTACAATTTCTGTATACTATATGTACAGACATCATTTTGCCTAATGGAGTATGAACTCTTAGGCTCTGTGTCAGTGTTTCAGGTTTAAGTTTTGCTACATGTATTATTCTGGGATTTACAAATGAATGTGTATAACTAGGATCTATCAATGTATAAATAGAAACACCAAATAAATGTAACTTACCTGTGATAACCTCAGGGGCATCTGCTGCCTCCTCTCGAGACATCACAAAAACCCTCGTTTGTCCCTGAATCTAAGTAGCAGAGGCTCCTCAACCTCGGCCAGACGCTGAAGAATAAGCAGCTCCTCTACCCTGTCCTCGAGTACCACTAGTCGTAGCCATTGAATCACTACTCCGTTCCACTTACTGTATTTGAGTACATCTTTCTCTATCCCAACCACATCTCTTCTAGTACGGCAAGCTCTACCAAAATATCCCTGTTGACCACATACAAAATAACCTCTTATCAACAACCTACACTCACCTGAATGAAGCCTCTGACAATGTGGGCAAGTAAATATAGCAGGTCCTGACACTGTTGCTGAGTTACCCTGCCCTCCCAAAATCCTGATCCTCTACCGCGATAAGCTGGATAAGAAAATGGTTGTGATTGGCCTGTAGTAAATCTTCAGAATTCGGTACGAGTAAGGGTAAAATCAGTCCTCTTACTAGTCTGCTGGACTGTCCTAGAGTCACTACTCACTTCTGTTTACGTAGTTTTTCTTCTTCCTCATCCTCTTTAACTTTAAGAAGTTCTTCAGCTCTAATCACTGCATCCCCCAGCACTGTATACTCACCCGTCTCTGTTTTAGGGATTTGTTTGTGAATTTTCTTATTTAGGCCATCCTCAAATAATCTGCATTTATCCTTATCAGTCGTAATGTAGCTCGTAGCAAAGTGTGATAGCTAGGTAAACTGTAACTCGTACTCGGCTACAGTCATCTTCCCCTTCTTCAGAGGAAAGAACTCCTTTCTTTTTGCATTCAGTTACACCTTAGGTAAGTATTTCTTCCTAAACTCCTGCGAAAAATCCTCCCAAGATATAACTCGAGGAAACTTCAGAGAATTGGGAAATGTCTTCCACCATTCATATGCATCACCTTGCAATAATGATACAGTAAACTCTAACCTATCCTCTGTACTAACCTGCATCATCTCAAAGACTCTGATAATTCGATCCAACCACTCCTTTGCCAATCGTGGAGCTGTGGTACCTCTGAACTCTATAGCTCCTAATTTCTTCAATTCCTTAAAGTTTTTGGCTCTAATATGATAATCTGTCAGAGGTGGATCTCTATATATAGGATAGTAAGGTGAGCGTGGATAAGGATAAACAATTGGTCCATTCTGTGGAAAAGTAGGATCATATCGATGTACTATAGGGTATGCTGCTCCTCTCTTTAGTTGAACGTCTAGGCTCTAACATATCTATGAAACAAAATGAACTAATTAAGCACACATTTCATACAATAATGATGCAAATGCAATAAGAAATCGTATATGAATAACATATCCAGGGATTATGTCCCTGCTGTGATACCAAATTGAAACGTCCTATTCTTAATAATGTATTAATCATTTACTAATAACTTTTCTTTATCAATAAAGTTCATAATCTTTAAAAACTTTTTAAATCGTATTCATGTCCTTTATTGTCATTAATCATCATTCATCATTCATACAATATTTTGTATATTCATTTATAGTTTCTTTGCTATATACTTAAAATATTGATTATAATAGTTAACACTTCCATAGATTAAGCTTTATGTTAAACTAATAGCCCTTATATTCTTTAATATGCAAGGCCATACTTTACGCAGAACTTCTATATAATGGCTATAACTTGGATATACCCATAATACAAGCTCCATTCCTATAAAAACAAGTTGAATACAACAATAATTCTTAGGCAATTATCAACTAATTTAGCAACACACACCGCAACAGAACATATAATTCTCACACAACGTCAAACTCAAATATATACATATATATATCATCAATCTCAAAAAACAAGTATCTGTATCAAACCATCATAAAACATATAGTATGTACAAGGAAACCATACAACAACACTAAAAGATTCTAGGCCAAACTCTGATGAGGAGAGAGAAAATGGTCCGGGAGTAGCAATCGACCCACCTGTCAAATATGAGTCTCTATCTCTGCACTCTACTAGATCCTGAAACAAACATCGCAGTTGTGTGATTTGCGGGCTCAGTGAATAGTCTATTAAAATCATAATATAATCATTAATCAATTAATACCATTCTCAGTATAAAAATAATAAAATATAAAACTTGTATCAACGATTACTAATTTAATTCAATTTAGTTTACTATAATTATCTCATTCCTTTACATTTTCTTCGATCTAATCATTCATATATGTATTCTTTAACAATCGTCATGCAACATAATTTCACATGCACTATGCTCGATATCCCCTCTCCATGCTTCCTCTCCAATATGATAGATCATTTAATCACCAATCCATATCTCCACCAATACCAAATCACATCTGTATCTGTATCTATCATATCCATATCTCAATGGATTTCCATATCTCATATCCATATCAATCAATGCAAACATGCAACGTATCTGTTCATACTTTCATTTTGTATAATCTGTTTGCATTTTGATAATGCATTTTGATACTATATATGCAAACATATCCATTTCACCATATACAACTCATCATTGATACGAAATCATATTTCGATCATGTAGGTTTAGTTATTTTCAATTTTACCTTTTATCAGTCAATCACATATCAATAATATTACCATTTCATATTAAGTCTATTTTAAGTGAGTTAGACTACTGACCTGTCAATGGAAATACTCAGACCTCTGCGTGCTCTGATCCTATTCTGACCGTCTGGTCTGTCGTCCCATAATAGCATATACCAATCTTTCTATAAAATTCAATATAACCAAACTCATAATGTATGCCCTAATGAATTCGTTAAGTTTACTTTTCAATTTTGCAAAACCCTAATCCTAACCCTGGAAATTTTCAATTTTTATCTTTCATTACAAATTCATCAATGTAAATTCATTCTATCTCAATTCTCTAGTTATATCAATAATCCATTCAAGAAAACTCAAGGCTTTTAATAACAAAACTCGTAAAAATTTACGAAAACTTCGAGTTTTACCTGTTTCGATTATACCACAGGGTTCCCAGCTTGAGATTAGGATCAATTCGATAACTAGAATCAATTTTCTAACTAAATCCTAAGTCTCTCTCTTAGTCTCTCTAACCTTCCTTAGCACTCCCTCTTCCCCTTTTCTCTGAAGCTTTGCGTGGTGGGCGTGGAGTACGCGTGTTCGTGCCCACCACGCGTTTGTCTTCCCTCACCATGTGTAGTTCTCTATTTTGAAGTTTTCGTGGTTTATTTAGTTACTTAACATCAACTTTTCATCAACCTTTCTTACACTTGTTTCTAATAATTTATTTTTGTCATTTTATCACATAAATTCTTATTTATTAAAAATTTTACTTATAATGTTAATTACATGGTTTCGGGACGAGGATGTTATAGTTTTGACGCGCGGGTTTTACTTAAAAGGGAAAAAACTTTAAGTTTCTTCATTTCAGAACATTTTAAAGCACTCTCAACTCATTCCACTCTTGATTTTGACCATTCCCTAGCCATTTGCACTCGTTTTTATGCCAAAATCAAGGTTTGAATTCTCTTTCTCTTTACTTTTCACTTCCTTCTCTTAAGTTTCAACTTGATTTTGAAAATCCTTTGGGTAAAAATGCGATTTTTCTGCCTTTTGATTGCTTTGGGTAATTTATGTTGAATGATGCTTATTTTCACAATTGAGAACGATTATCTTTTATTATTTGTGATTTTTTGTTGGTTGGGTTAAAAAGTGTGAAATTGAGGATACTTGTGCATTGTTGACATTCTTAGTTGATGAATTCATATGAATTTGTAGTTTTGAGTTATGTTAAAGAATGCCAATAGTGAACTTTGTTGTTTTTCTCTCCTTTGAAATGGTAATTAGGCTATGCTACAGTGGAAGTGTGTGCTTTAACTGATTGTGTAACGCCCCAAAAATTTTCCATTCAAATTGAAAATAATAATTATGTATAGGAATGAAAGATGTGTGTGCGCGTTGGTTAATTCCTCGTATGTCCCGAAGTGTTGTGTAAGTAGTGGTTGAAAGCCAAAGTAATGGATGCCCATATCTTGAATGAAATAAATGAGAATGAGATGTTGTATGACTAGATGTTAAATGAGGTCTAATTCAATGTTGATTTATGTTAAATTCATGTGTAATAATGTCAAAATATGATACAGATGCATGAGCATAAGAGTCGTGGAAGTTAGGTTGGAAGATCGGGAAGAAAGAAGGATATATGGTATAAGTTGATGCGTATGATGATTTGATTTGATCTTGATATATATACATGTTAATTAAAGGTTTATTAATGTTTAATTAAGTTGAAATGATGATAAATTAAGTGGGAAGTATGTTTGTGCAAAGATATACATGTTAGGGATCGGAAGGAGTCGAAAATCATTAAGTAATGCTGCCTGGACTATATTAACGTACGTTAATCTAGTAATTAACGTACATTAATACAATTAACGTGGGTTAACTAAAAAATAACACACTTTATTCTTGGCAGTTGACCAAAATCTACAGTTTTGGTAACGTACGTTAATTTGCAAAATAACGTACGTTAACGGAAGTCTGGACAGCTCATTAAAAGGCCGAGAAGAGCCACAAACGGGGGAAAACATACCCTAAACCTCTCAAACACTCTCCCAACCTCCCAAACCAATTCCTACATCTTCCCAAACACATAACCTACCAACAATCATCGATATTTCAGCAGATTAACAACGAATCGAGCCTTAAATCCATCCTTTCTCTCTTTAGGGTTAAAAGCTACAGAAAAGGTAAGAATTTCCGATTCAAGGCTAAAATATGAATGAAATTAGCTGCATTTGGTAGGGTTTTAATGGGTTTTTGTTGTAGTTTATGATTCCATAAGCCTTTAACCTTAAAATATAAGATTTTGTGAGATTTGAGGAATTTGGGTTTTAGGTGATCTTTGGGAATTTTAGGAAAATAGAAAGAAATGTTGAAATATGGTATATTTTTGGCTAAACTATAGTAAATGTGATTGAATGCATTTAGGAAAGAACAAACGAAACCCGAATTGGAGATTTGAGGCAGAATCAACTCGCAGGAGCGTGAGGTAAGTGCTTTTGCCTCTTACTTTGACGTGATTTTCTTATGAATGATTGTTTAATGAATATGTATGTATTCTTTGGCATAATTTGGAATGAGATTGTGTTTTGGGAAGGTATGTGTGTATGTTATGTGCAGGAATGCTTACTAATAAGATGAAGTTGTTGCAAATTGATTGTATAAGTGTTATTGGCTTACTTGGAATGTGTTATAATCCTGTAAAATAGGTAATAGAAATGTGTACGTGTTTTGATAGGCTTGCGGAACTTATGTGTGAATAATGACGAGTGAATGTTTACTAATGTGAATGGTTTTATGTGCATGAATGTCTAAGTGGTGATTATAAGCATAATCTTATGTTAAAAGGTGTATGCTATGAATGTCATAGGCATTTTCTATGTTGGCTTGAGCTATGAAATCTTAATGTGTGGTATGAATATGAGCGTAAGGCTTATAATAAAGTAAGTGAATATGGAAAAGAATGGTATAAGTGTTGTCTTATGAATATGGTGATATTTGGCTTATATGTGAATATGGCCTAAGGGCACATTGTGGCTTGTATGCGAATATGAGAATGCACATGTTATGTGTGAGATTGATTTAAACGAGGCGATGAATCATGTTCATTTGTCATACGCATTATGTGAATGTTCCTTATTAATTTATGATGAACTCTTTATAACTTACTTACGTATATGTGTTATGCCAAGTTGGCTTTATGAAACATGGTGGTTTTTATTATGTTATGTTGATTTTTGCATTCATACATACTATATTGTATTGGCATGGGCATGTGTTTGTTCATGCATTGAGAAAAGGGAGCATATGGCTCATATTCGAGAAAAATGGGGGATTAGCCCAATGACTTGATTCCGAGCTAGTCCCGATGATTTGATGATGAGCGAGAGCTTGTTGCTGGGCGAGTCCCAATGAATGATATGGGGGATTAGCCCAATGATGATAAAAAAGGGGATTTGCTCGATTGTGATAAAATGAGGGATTAGCCCAAATGTGACCAAATTTTGGGCCAGTCCCGATGACTTGATTCCAAGTGAGAGCTCGATGATTTGATGTCGGGCTTAACCCGATGGTTTCAGACCCCGGGGTATACACATGTGTGGACAATGCATTAGCATTGCACGAGCATTCATTATGCATACATATTATTGAATGGTATGGAATTTGAATGCGTATGAGTTTGGTTATGAAATAAGTATGATTTGTGACTTGATGATTTGGAGTTTTGTATGAGTAAAAATGAATTATCTGGATGGAATAATCTTGTATGGTTACATGCAAATTGTATGAGTTGTATGCCTTATTTGGATTACTGTGGTGTTTAGGTTGAATGGTTTGGGTCTTGATGGTATGGTGTTACCTTGTTGTTGAATGAATGTATATAGGTAAACTTGATGTATGAATGATCACCTAGTTGATATGGTTGAATGTGAAACAATGTTTGGAAAAAACAAAAAGAAGCTAAATGATTGATATATGTGTTTAAAAAGGAGTTGGAAACTTGAGGTATGATGTGTATAAACGCATATGGAATTGATTAATACGATTTATGAATATGAATGATGTTATGTATGTATTAGTGGACATGTTTTGGTGAATGGAATGTTTAAGGAATAAGTTCTTGTAAGGATGCATTAATGTGTTAAGTGTTGGTAAAGTCATGAATGAACGATATACTACTCGGAAATGGGCAGATTAGGTCTGTAGTGTGATTAAAGTACATTATAGTACAAATAACGTACGTTAATCCATGTAAACCTACGTTAAAGTCCTTGAAACATACGTTATTTTTCCCTGGGATGAATAACGTATGTTAATGACTGATAAACCTACGTTAATTTAGTGCAGAAACCCTGTTTTGGTCCGAATAATGTTCTAACGACTATCTAAAGTACCCTAATGATTTAAAATGGGTTTCTTAGTGAATAAACACCTAAAAGGAAATGTATGAACACGTGTATGATTGTTGTGATATGGCTTTAGGGCGCCATTAGGGAGAATAAGGCCGGGATGGCCGAAGTCTCCCCTGCACCCCAGCATGTAGCGACACTGAGGGACAGCCTTATTGAGTATTTAAAATATACTCACCTGTCTTTGCTGGATTCTGTGCAGTGACAGGTACCAGAGATGGGACGACGTGATCGGTGAGGCTAGTATATTTTATCTTTTGTGGATAAAGCATGAGAGGCTCCACCAGCACATCATTCTCAGTTTGCAGAGATGCTGAAGGTCGAGATCCTAGGGCTTTGGTTGTATGGATTTACATGCATGTATATTTTATCTTTTGTGGATATTGTGTAATGGCATGTAAACCATTTTCTTTGCTTTCGCATTTACGAAAAATGTGGTTTTAAATCATATGTGGTTTTAAATGTTTTCCCAGCTTCAGCATTTATGAAAAATATTGGTGTATGATTACTCTGATTTATATTATATAACTTATGTTTTAATTTGAAAAAAAATGGTTGCAAAAATTGTATTTATTCGAAAATGGATTTAACCAAAATTTGGCGTCACAGATTGGGTTTCTTGGTTAAATTACTAAATTATTTCTATGCTCTAAGTGATTGGTTGTTTTGACTGATACCTTCTCTTTCTCTTTGGTTGCAGATGTTAGAGCAAGACCCTCTCATCGAAAGAAGCAACCTCTTTAAGACACGACCATCATCTAAATGTTGTCGAGCGTTTCAGTAATATGCTCGAGTTTCTAAATCAGCCAAACAGGTAGGATTAACTCAACAAGATACAGGATAAAGCATTTGCCTCCATTCGTTTACCAAACGAGGAGACCCTCTAGTTGCTTGGGCTCTATGAAGATGTGATGAGGATGATTAGTGTTGATGCTTGGAGTCACTTCTTTTCAATCTACATCCCGACATATAGGGAGCAAACGCTTGAGTTTGCAGTGTCCTTTACTGTGGCCCTCCACCATGATGATTGAAATAATGAAGACCTCTTTGTTAAATTTTGGGCCGACGAGGTGGAATATTGATTGTCCATATACAACTTCGCGTTTAGGCCTACTGGGAGGAGCATATTGGCCAAACCAACTACAATCTGAGCAGATCAAAAGCATCCCAGATCTACTCCCATGTACATGCATTGGGTCATCGTTGGCACGATGTACCCACAAAGCAAGAGCACCGACAATTTCATATTGAAAGATCTACTGCGCCTTTATAGTATGGACCAGAACTACTAGATCAACGTGGCCCATCTCTTTGCCAATTCCATCCTGGAAAAGGTATCGAGACTTTGTATTGCGGCATTATACGTGGGGCATTACACCACGCGTTTTATGGAGGGTTTGAAGTGTATGAATCGTTTTCCAGGGATGTTCATTGCAGCGTTGACACATTATTTAGATAAGGCAATCCTCTCTCACATGCGGATGCTAGTTCACTAGTGGGTTGCCGGTGGATATACTTACAGGTTGCAAGGAGAGGATGAGGAGGCACCTCTAGTAGAGGAGGCAGGTCCAGCTGAGGAGGCAGGACAGCAGAGCCAACATCGACATGAGAGGCTCCACCAGCACATCATTCTCAGTTTTGCAGAGATGCTAGAGCTCTAGTGGCAGCGAGCGCCGCTTTGACGGCTATGTAGCGATAGCAAGAGGCCATATACCAAGAGCAGATGGCCCAAGGTGGCCACATTTATGTGCTTGAACATCGTGTTCAGCACCTCTTCCAGCATAAGTAGATCGAGCCGCCACTGTAGCATCCACCACCATCGTACAACATGTACTACCAGCTCTACCAGCAACATTATCCGGGCCCACATTAGACACCACCATAAGAGCCCCGCGACGACGCCTAGGATGATTGAGGCACATGTTTAGCTAGGTTTTTTTTCTTTTTCTGTATTTTTATTTTCTTTCTTTTATTTTGTATTCTTTTCTATTCTGGTCTGTACTCTATAACTAAATGATTTGAGTAATGAGTTTTTGTTCTTGTCTGTTGTTCGTCTTAGTTACTTATGTTTATAGTCAGGAACATGCATCTATCAATCATTTCATGTTCTCTTAATAGCTTCCCTTACAATCGCATTTAGGTAAGTTTTCCACAATTTCTCATTTTACTCTTCTTTTCCATATTCTTTCATTCTCTTTAACATTGAGGGCAATGTTGTGCTCTAAAGTGTGGTGAAGGGGGTCATTAATATGAAAATTGTGTAAACCTTATGGAACATCTAACATTTAAATTTCTGGCTTGTGGTGAATCTGTGTAGTTGAGTGTATTATTTTCAATCACATAGTCATAATTGTTAGTGTCCTTAGGAAAGAAAATATGATTGGTTAGTTAAATAAATGTAGACTTGTGTATTCTTAGTAGTATTCCAACTTTGAGCACGCTAAATCATGTTTAGTTTAGTTCTGATGTTTATCTTAAAACTGTTTACAATTAATAATACTATGACTGCCTTGTAAATATTTGTGGTTAATTGAATTTGAGTTAATTTATTGATGCTTTGAAAATATACCCTTACTCGATTGAACCTAAACCTATTAAGCAAGAAGGGAGGTATAATGAAAAAAATCCAAGGTTAAGCTCTATTCCTCTGTCTGGCATTTAAGATATGAGTATCTAAAGTACCTTTATCACAAAATTCTTGAGTAACCGGGGATAACCACCAAAAGTGGTTGGTCTTTGGGTAAAATGATAAGAAATAAAAATCATTCGTGACAGTGGAAACCAAAAGTCAAAGATTGTTGTGAATAAAAAAAGGGTTTGTAGTAATCGAGCAAGCAGAGGAATCGAGATGGAGCATAAAATGCACTCGATAGTAACAATTAAATGGAAAAAGTTTGGAAAGCTTGTGTTTAACTATATCAACTCTGATTTTTCTATTGATTTTAAGGTGTTTGCACTACAGATACGATCGTGTTAATTGATAACATTTATTTGATACAACTTGGAACTTTTTTGAATTTGGTGTACACACACATGTGATCATCTATAAATGTACTTGTGTATATGTTAGTTGGTTAGCCTATCAATTTTTGATCTTTTGGACATTGCCAGTTATGCATGTTTTTAAACGTGTTGCTCTTGACCTGAGACCGTATAGGAATTTACAATGCTAAGTGAACCAAGCTTGTCTTATAATTCTGAGTATAACTTTGTGCTATTTGCTTGAGGACAAGCAAAGGTAGTGTGGTGAAGTTTGATAAACATATTTTTGCACATATATTTCATACCTATTTTACAATTTTTATCATATTTTTTGGCTAATTATTAGCAATACTCTACATTATCTGTGCAATTTATGTGTCTTCAGGTTACTCAGGGAACATTGAGTGGAAAAGGCAAAATTTGGGTCAAAATGGAGCAAAACTATGAGAAAAGCGCAAACAGTGAAGAGGGAACGACTTCCAAATAGTTTACCCAATCTGCTTGACATTCCGTTTCACTTCCAAAGACATTTCATGAATCGAAAATGGTCTAGGGAATGGTTTACCTGAATTGTTCCTCCAAACCGTTTCACTTATAGAAGCTTTTGAGGAACCTAGAACGGTCTAGGGAACGGTTTACGCAAACCATTCCCCAATCCGTTCCCAACTTACTATGTGTGAAATAGAGTTTCCAAAAGAAGGTTTTTGGAAAGAAAAGGGGGGAGAGATATAACGAGCCATCATTCAACAACTAGAGGTGCAGAGAACTCACTGTGAGCACAAAGATTGGAGAATCGAGCTACGAATTTCACCAAACCTAGAGAAAACCATTATAGATTATGGTTTGGTAATTTTGTAAGACATTTCATGAGTTATTTGTCTACTATGTAGTTTTCCATTGTTTTAGGTGTTTGTTTTGAGTACATTATGAACTAATTCTTTCATGGATATGTAGAGTAGATGAGTCATAGGATGGATTATATATTATGACTTAATTATTGTTGAATTTAATGAGATATTATGGTTTAATTGTGTGATTTTGAATGAATTTTATGACTTTACATTGATAGGTTGGGAAATCATCTTGCAAATTAGGTCTTCCATTATTGAAAGGAGGTGTGTGCGCTTCTAGAGATAGAATTCAGAACTCCTCTGTATTATTATAATGCTAATAGAGGAATGTACAAAACATAATGCTGAATTAAGGGTTTTGGTTTAAAAGAGATTTTGACTAATCAACCTAATCTTAGATGTTAACTTAATCACGAGACACTTCAACATAAAATAGAAATTCCCACGGTCCAAAACTTATTAATTCACAGTAAATCAAGTTACATATGTATGAAGTCCTAGGATAAATCGAATCTAGATATCTACCTTTTGAACCTTGATTTAATCTTTACTTTGTGTGTAACACCCCAAAATTTCTAATAAATTAACAATTTAAAATAAATACGTGGAAAATTAGGGAAAATTTTTCGTGATTTATTTTAAGAAGTTATTTAAGTGAGAAAGGTTGAGATTGATTTAATTAGGAATTTAGGAAAATTGGGAACCATTATAAACTTCGAGAATTTCGAAGTTGGAATTAATTTATGGGCTGAGTTAAAAAGAGATTACGACGCCAAGTGGACCCAAGCCCCTAAATAACCTTGAAAACCCATGTTGTCTCCTTATTTCTCCACCACCTCACGACACTTTCCTCCTTCCCTCTCCTCCACTGAAATCTCTCTTCTCCATCAAGCTTTCACCAAAAATCTACAAGCAAACACATTTTGGAAGTCCATTCTTGAGTTGATTCAAAGTAAGTTTCCCACTCTAGCTTTCAATCCCTTTTTTTTCAAACACTAAGTTTCCAAAACCAGTAACTCTTGTAATTTAGCTCCGAATCGAGCAAATGATGGCTCGTTGGAAAGCTTCATATGTATGAGATTGAAGTATGATTAGGTGAATTTGGTTAGTTTTGAAGGAGGAAAATATGAATTAGGATGGTTACAATGTTATGAGAGGTAAAGATCATTTAATTATGTTCAAATGAACTTGTTAGAGTATTAAGGGTGGTTGGTAAAAAGGAAATTAAACATGGTAGATGGGTTAGTGATTAATGAGGAAGTGTTAAAAGGAGAGAAACCAACCTAAAGCAATATATATACACATTTTAAGTATTGTTCATTCATTCTATATAACAATATGAACCTAAAGTTGATATGAAATTTATAAAGTCAATGATGGGGAATTCAAGTCGTGGCAGAGCCGGTATGAAATTGAGCCGTCAAGTGCATTTATGAGGTAAGTAACACGAGCACAACTTCCCTAATCTGTGTGTCTTCTTGAATGCATGTTGCCTGTAATGTGACCATGATGAATCTAGGGGATTTTTGTGTGATATGATCATGAGTGGGCATATGCTGATTAGTTATGTTAGTTACGCTAATATTGTGTTGCAATGGTTGTAAGAGAATTATTGTTTTGGTTGGTAATTTGTGTGTGATGATCACTTATTGGAAATTGCATGGGTTGTTTCACGGGATGGACTATATTGCGTGATATGAATATGTGAATTGTTTGAAAAAGGAATGACCTTATGTTCTGTTAGGTTATGTTGTCGTGGACAGTAATGTGCTCTGTTTTGTTTAAGGATGAGATGAGTTGTGAGCTGTGGATATAGGTTCAGGTTTACGTGATAGAATGAACTTTGAGTATGTTCTAAACTTGGAATATGATTCATATAACACGTGTGCTTGTATGGACTTGTGTGAACCTGTATGATCTTGAACGATCTTGTATGGTTATGAGATTGTAATGGGATATCATGAATATTAGCATATGGATGTGGTTTGCTTGATTATAGTTGTTGTGAATATATGCCTCCTTAGTATGAGATGAATTGTGGTTAAAGAATTCATGTTCATGTATGAGTGTCCCTTAGGGCTATGCGTAGTTGAATATTGATTTGTTGAGATTGTTTGATGGCTACACTTAACATTGATTGTGAGGCATAGCATGCTTGGGATGTGAATTCATGAGTGGGTGGTTTGGATTGTGCACGTATCATTCATGCATCGGGGCTCTTAGTGAGCAATTTAAATAATTTGATAAGGGCTCTTTGTGAGCATAATGAGGGAGTGGTTATAACTCAAAGGTTATATCACACGTCGAGCCATGACCTCTGAGGATATATCAACAACCTTCTTGGAGTGAGATAAGGAATCCCAAGCACACATGAGATGGGTTGGGGGTCACGCAGGCCTCTACAAAAATATTACGGGTAGTATATGACAAAATGCTACATCGAGCACAGTGGAAAATAGCTCGTTACACAGACGTGTGTACGAGTGTGCCAGGCCAAGTAAGGGCATTATTCAGACCTATTAAGGGCGAGAAATCTATGGTCCATAGTACCTTATAACCATATACTCCCAGCCGAAAGGCCCGTTTGTAAATTTCAAAATTAAAGCCAAGTAAGGGCATAAATTTAAAACTAAATGGGATCCCGGGTGATCATGTTTAGGAATGTATTATTTGACATGCATTCACATTTATCATATTGCTTAAAAGGTGTCTTTATGAACTTATGATATGACTATGCTTATGTGATCATGAATTGATTATGCGGTTGTTGAGTGTGCTTTATATAAGTTGTGCTATGATCACATCTGTAGGAATGTTGTCAGGTTAGTGTGAAATGAATGAGTTTATGTTGAGAGTGTAAAGGTTTGTATGTTTGTTAAGTGTATAGCATATTGAATAAGAATATATAATGAAATGTCATGCTTGGTTATGGAGGTGAATTTGAGGTTGGAAAATTCTTGAGAATTTCATGAAAATGTTGTCCTTTTGTATGTTTGACATTTGGGAATTGAGAATGTATGATGACTTAATTATGTTGAATTTGATGGAAGTGGAATTAGAAATGCCAAGTGTTTGCTTATAGTTATATGAGCTCACGTGTTTCATTGACGTTAGACATGAGAATTTGGTTATTTACGAGTAATATTGTTGTAAATATATGGATGTAAAGAGCTGAACTTACTTGTAAGAAATTTGGGATTGTGTTGGGTTGTTTGTCTTAAGTTGGTTGCAAGACTTCATATATTGACGTGCGGTAGTAGTTAAGTATGTGTGGTCGTGGTGACAGTGCGTACTTGACTACCACAACGCATTTAGTTGCACTGGGAACTACGTGTGGTAACTACGACAATGCGTAGTCCTCTACCACAACACGGAGTTATCTTCCCACAACATGTGGATCTCTGGCTACATGATGAGAAGCTTGCCTTTGTGTTTTAAACCTTCATGTTTTTCCATGGAAATTATCAATATGTGAACCAAATCAGAATGCTTGTATGAAAGTACTTTGCTGAACAATAATTATTGGGAAGGTTATTAACAAAATATAAAGCATGAATGTATACGTGAATTTAATTGAATTTTTTATTTATTCTGAATTGAACGAATGTGGACAAATTGAAATAGGGAAGGTTGTCCATTTTGGTAAGTGTTACTTATTGAGTTTCACAACTCACGGTGTTTATACCTGCCGTGTGGGCAAGGAATTGAGGAAGGCACAAAGGAGGTGTGATATTTGTTTGCTCTTGCAGACCGAGACCGACAAACCGAAGAGCTAAGGTGGGCCGTGAACTAGAGATTAATTGAAACTAATGACATACTTACATTTTGAACATTATTAATTTATATATATTTTAGTTTGATGTGTTATATTAGCATTTACGTTTTGAATTGATTTTTTTCCTTGTAAAGCACAATTGAGTTTGTAAACATACACGTTTTGTGATATTTCCGTATTTAAAACCCTTATGAATTATGATTTAGGCAACCAAAGTATTGCATATTTATAAAATTAAGTGTGCATAAATGAATTCACCTCTACTATATTAACTTTTAAATTGCAATTTCAAAAATAATTGATTTTTGAATTCGGGTACCATTTGAGAAATACATGTATTCGAAAGTGAATGGTAGTCGAATTTGGGGGTCACATTGTGTGTTTTGATTTTTCTTTATCCATTGGTTGTCATTCATTTTAGTTTTTAATTTAGTTTATAATGTTAATTACAACATAACCTTTTTATTAGATTCAATAATAAATTGGATTGATTGTATTAGTAGTTGATCTTCTTTGTGGGATCGACACTCGATACTCTGGTGTCTATACTATTGTTTGATAGGTGTACTTGCCTAGCGATCCATAGTTTTAGTACTGTTGAGGCATATCAGAAGTTATAAGAAAGGTTTTAATTTATACGTACAAAAATGATAAGTATGGTGATAATTACATGATTTAGATGATAATAAAATAGGAATTTTATTTTGGTATCAGAGCAGGGACATGATCCTTGGACATGTTATTAATATGTGGTTTAAGATTTGCAGTCGCATGTGCATTGTGTTAAATGTGTGCTTAAGTGGTTCTATTTTATTTTATAGATATGTCAGAGCCTAGACATCTTATTGACAGAGAGGGAGTAGCAGACCCTACAGTTCAATTATCACACGCAAGATCTAGAGATACATAGTATGATCCTAATTATCCACAACATGGTCTGGCTTATCCTTATCCACCTTCGTAGTATTATCCAGTACCTCGAGATCCTCCTCCGGTAGATTACCAGATTTGAGCCAGATATTTTAAAGAGTTGAAGAAGTTGGGAGCTGTAGAGTTTAGGGGTACCACATATCCATAATTGGTAGTGGAGTGGTTGGATCAACTTATACAAGTTTTTAAGATGATGCAGTCTAGTATTGAGGACAGATTAGAGTTTGCTGTGTCATTGTTACAAGGTGATGTGCACAACTGGTGGAAGACAATTCAACACTCGTTAGAGTTTCCACGAGTGATTATTGGGGAGGAGTTTTCACAGGAGTTTAAGAAGAAATATTTATTAGAGTTATACATGAATGCAAAAAGAAAAGAGTTCTTAGCTTTGAAGCAAGGGAAGATGATTTTAGCTGAGTACAATTTACAGTTTACACAGCTATCATATTTTACTGTAAAGTATATTTCCACTGATAGGGATAAATGTAGGTCATTTGAAGGTGGTTTGAACAAGAAAATTCATAAAAAATTCCTAAAATAGAAATGAGCGAGTATACAGTATAGTGAGATGCAGCAATTAGGATTAAAGAAATTGTTAAAGTTAAAGATGATGATGAAGAGGGGAATGTGAGTAAACAAAAGAGGTAGCGACTTTAGGACAGTCGAGTAGACGAGAAAGATGACTGAGTTTACTCCTACTCATACCGAATTTTGAGGATTTATTGTAGGCCGATCATGCCCTTTTTCTTTTCAGGCTTATCGCGGCAGAGGATCTGGTCGAGGAGGATCAAGTAGCTCAACATCTATAGTGGGGGCAGTTACGAATTTGTGCTCTCATTGTCAAAGTTATCTTTCTGGGGTGTGCAGGATGTTGGGCAATAGTTGTTACATTTGTGGACAATAGGGACACTTTATGAGGGATTGTCCTGTTAGAGGAGATAGAGGCGATATAGAGAGAAATGTAGCTCAGACATAGTCGATTGTATGCTATAGTGTTTCGACGATGATTGTGAGTGGTATTAGAGGACGGGGTAGAGTAGTTGCTTCTACTCTGGCATCTAGGTGAGGTAGAGGAGCCTTTGGTACTCAGACTTAAGGACACACTACAATTTCTGCGATGTTTAGAGAGGAAGCAGCAGATGCACTTGAGGTTATCACAGGTGAGTTACATTTATTTGGTGTTTCTGGTTACACATTAATAGATTCTGGTTCTACCCATTTGTTTGTTACTCCCAGAATAATAAATGTCGTGAAAATTAAACTTGAGACATTGACCCAGAGCCTTGAAGTCCATACTCCTTTAGGCAAAATGATGTGGGTACATACAATAGATAGAGATTGTATAATATAGATAGAAAGTAATGAATTGAAAGTTGACTTAATTTTATTAGATTTGATAGAGTCTGATTTGATATTAGGCATGGATTGATTAGATTGCCATTGAGCTAAAATGGATTTTTATACCAAAGAATTAATTATAGAATCTAAAGAATAGAAGAAAGTAATCTTTTGTGGAAACAGAAAAATTATGTCTAGTCTAGTATCAGCTATTCAAGACTTTAAGATGATCCATTATGGATGTGAAGCTTACTTGATTCATATAGTTGATAGAACAACAACATATGAAAAATTTAAAAGAATACCAATAGTATACTAGTTTCCTTGTGTATTTTTGGAAGACCTCTTAGGATTACCTCCTGATAGAGAGACATAATTTACTACTGAGTTGATTTTTGGTACGGAACCCATATCCATACAGCTGTACAGAATGGCACCATCTGAGTTATACGAATTAAAAAATAGTTACAAGAGTTATATGATAAGGGATTCATTTGACCCCGTGTTCACCTTGGGGAGCACCTCTATTATTTGTTAAAAAGAAAGATGAAACATTACATTTACGTATAGATTATAGAAAACTTAATCAAGTAACAGTGAAGAACAAATATCAACTACCTCGTATAGATGATCTACTTGATCAATTGCAAGGTGCCACAGTGTTTTTCAAGATTAACCTAGGTTTCGAGTATCATCAATTAAAGATAGCACAAGAAGATGTTCCAAAGACTACTTTTTGCACTTGGTATGGTCATTACAAGTTTTTAGTTATGCCAATTAATTTAAGTAATGCTCCAGTAGTATTTATGGCACTGATGAACAATATATTCCAACACTTCTTCGATTAGTTCGTGATTGTATTGATAGATGACATACTAATCTACTCGAGGAATACTGAAGAACACAATGAGCATTTGGGAATAATGTTGCAAACTTTATGAGAAAAACAATTGTATGCAAAACTTAGCAAATGTGAGTTTTCGTTAGATCACAGTCTTCTTAGGACACGTGATATAGGGACATGGAATATCAATAGATCCAAAGAAAATAGAAGCAGTACTAAATTAGGAACCTCCTAAGATAATTACAGAGATAAATATTTTCTTGGGTATGACAGGTTATTATCGTAGATTTGTGGAGGGGTTCTCAAATATCGCCGCTCCACTAACACGAATACTGAGAAAGAATGTTTCTATTCAGTGGAATAAACAATGCAGTAAAGTTTTAACGAATTGAAATATCAACTAACCACAGCTCTAGTTATTACGATTGCTTTGTGTACAGGAGGATTTGTCAGTTACAGTGATGCTTCATATCATGGACTTGGATGTGTATTGATGCAAAATGCGAAAGTGATAGCATATGCCTCTAGGCAACTCCAACCACTTAAAACCAATTATCAGCGCATGATTTAGAGCTTACAGCAGTAGTGTTTGCTCTAAAGGTGTAACGCCCTAGAAATTCGTCTATTTCAAAT
>CANYCX012350208.1:0-10250 GCA_948193385.1 Breynia disticha f. nivosa | reverse complement strand
CAATCATATGTCAACATAAGCATCAAAGTAATAATCATCATGTCATCTCAATATAACCTCTCAATCATGCTCATAATCAATCAAATCAAGGAATAATTATATCAAGCTTTACAAGTTCAAAAGGACATATATAAGAACATTTATTACCTATTCTCAGACTTAAGCTTTCATAGCTTACTAAATTTTTCAAGTAAGTTTCCTAAGAACATATAAGTTCTTAATTCTCATTTCATATCAATTTACTTCTTCAACTTTCCATAAAATTTATTCAAGTTTTCTTATTATTAAATTATGTTTTCATAAAAAAAACATATCCCACACTACTCTTAACCATATTTTATTATACACTTAAGTCACTTCATATCATCATCATCTATATCTTGGATTTATTAAGAATTTTCTATAATAAATCCCAACCATTCTAACAATTACTTTCATCTAGACATATAGAAAATATTATGTAGTAAGTGAGGACACTTACTATACAATCATACTAACTCGTTCAACTTATATATACATAAATGTATATATATATATATATATATATGTTCATAAGAATATATTATCTATATAAATATTTTTCTCTGTTTTTCTCTTTAAGCTTTCAAGCTTCTTAACTTTTAACGCATTCATTCCTAATAACACTCCCTTACTAAATTTAACATTTATAAATTAGCCACATATCAACATATTTTAGTATAGCTGAAAGAATATTCTAATCAACTATAAATCAACTATATATCAACTTACGTTATTATAGCTGAAAGAATATTCTAAGACATAAGTGTAAATTCACTTACCTCGATATACGTGCGAATTTAATACCGATTCAATGCTCGTATAATTCCTACTATACGATTAAAACATGTAAATATTGTTAATAATTAAATATTTACTTATTTATTTCTGAAACGTTAATTTATAACTTTTAACTATTAAAATCTTAATTAATTTATATTCAATCAATAATTAACCGAAATATAAAAATAATTTCCCATTTAAATTTTGACGTCCCAGCAACTATTTTTTTAGATCCACAACAAGTAATTTTTATAAATTTAAAATTAAATCTAATATTATTTTCAATTAACTAGCATTAACCAAAAATTACGGTACTAATTATACCCACCAGAAATTAAAAATTCTGGCATGATCCGTTTTATTCCGTTTTCCCCTAACTCCACGCAACCTGTCAACAAACACAACCAAATTCATTCGTATTAATTCCTCTATTTTCGTATAATCTGATTTTTTTTAAGTTTTTCTCCAAATAAAAATTAAAACCCACCCTTTCAATTTTCTGTTTATATATAAATATATATATACTTAAAACATAATGAACGGCGTCGGCCGGTGGTTGTTGGCCACTGTGGTGCGGCGGAGGAAGCTCGGCTGTGGCCGAAAAAGGGAGATCCGGTCGTCGGAAAGAGGAAGGCCGGTGAGAGGGAGGAGAATCGACGAGCTCCGGTCGTAGTGGTGTGCGGCTAGGCACACGATGACTGTAGGAGAAGAAGAGTCGGCGTCGATCGGTGGAGAGGAGAGATCCGGCGGTCCGAGGGAGGAAGAGAGGAAGAAGCTGCGTCGGTCGATGGAGAAGTGGAAAGGGAGGCGTTTTCGGCTTGCTATGGCCGGGGCGGTGCGTGGCTGGACGCGCTCGACGGCCAGAGGGGCAGCATCGACGAAGGTACGATGGCTGGAGGTGGAGAACGTGCGTCGGTGGAGGGAGAAAGAAGGAGGGCCGAAGAGGAAAGCGTGAGACGGTGGTGGTGTGGCAACGAGGAGTGGTGATCGGAGAGGGAGCCGGCGAGATCGAGAGGGAGAGGAGATCGAGAGAGAGATGAAGGGGGGGGGGTGTGGGCGGCTGAGAAAGTAAAAAGAGGGAAAGGGAGTTAATTGAAAATAATATTAGATTTAATTTTAGGTTTATAAAAATTATGTGTCGTGGATCTAGAAAAATAGTTGCTGGGAAGTCATAATTTAAATGGGAAATTATTTTTATATTTCGGTCAATTATTGACTGAATATAAATTAATTAAGATTTTAATATTTAAAAGTTATAAATTAACTTTTCAGAAATAATTACGTAAATATTTTATTATTAACAATATTTACATGTTTGAATCGTATAGGAGGAATTATACGAGCATTGAATCGGTATTAAATTTGCACGTATATCGAGATAAGTGAATTTACACTTATGTCTTAGAATATTCTTTCAGCTATAATAATGTAAATTGATATATAGTTGATTTATAGTTGATTCGAATACTCTTTCAGCTATACTAAAATATGTTGATATGTGGTTAATTTATAAATGTTAAATTTAGTAAGGGAGTGTTATTAGGAATGAATGTGTTAAAAGTTAAGAAGCTTGAAAGCTTAAAGAGAAAAACGGAGAAAAATTGGAAGGAGTCTAGACTAGGGGAAGGACATATTCCTAGAGTGGGATATTGAGTTCTTCCCTGCGTACATTTAAATCTTGCGAATTAATTAAGTATAAAATACTTACTGAGTATTGAAAAATATACTCACTCTTTGTTAAATGTCTAAATGATGCGCAGGACGTTGATAGTTGCCATTGGATCAGAGTTGCAGTGATCGTTTTTCAGAGTTAGCAGATTGTCAGAGGTTGAGCTCCATTTTAATGTTTTGTGTGCTTCAAGTTTGGAAATTTGTATATATTTCTAAATATATAATATTTGGAGTTTAGATTTGTTTTCAAACTTATAATTTGCTTTCGCTGTAAAATATTTTATGCCTTAACTGTTTTGGGCCTATGTATGCTTCGAAAATTGTTTTCGTTTATTTTCTCTCTCCTCCGAATTTACGTTTCAAATTTACTTTGATTTACAAATAGTTTATAAATATTGTTAATATAAAAGAAAATGAGATTTAAAATTGAGTGTCACAGTAAACACGTGAGGCGAGCGAAACACGAGAGAAAATTTTTAATGGTAAGTAATGGCAGTAGAATGAGTGTAGCACGACCATTCATTCCCATATTCAAATGGGAAAGCTACAAATTTTGGAGCATTCGTATGAAAACTCTACTTAAATCTCAATATCTTTGGGACTTTGTGGAGCATAGTTCTAATGATCATGATGAAGAAACAAGGTTACATGAAACTAGAATGAAAGATTCAAAGGCATCAACAATCATCCAACAAGTTGTCCATAATAATGATTTTTTTGAGAATTGCAGGAGCAACAACATCAAAGCATGCATGGTCAATATTGCAAAATGAGTTTCAAGGTGACTCAAAAGTTATTATGGTTAGGTTGCAATCCCTACGACGCAGCTTTGAGACATTGCAGATAAAAATGAAGAAATGGTTACTGGTTTTTTATCAAGAACAATGGTAATTGTCAGCCAAATGCGATCCTGTGGTGTGAACATCATTGATCAGAATTTTGTTGAAAAGGTACTACAAAGCCTAACTCCAAAATTTGATCATGTAGTAGCATCTATAGAGGAATCTAAGGAATTGTCAATTTTTTTCATTTGATGAATTAATGGGATCTCTTCAAACATATGAATCCAAAATTAACAGGTCACTTGAAAAGAATGAGGAAAATGCATTTCAAATGAAGGAGGCAACTACAAAAACTGGAGAAAGTACTAATTTTGTAAATAGAGGTTGTAGAGGAAGTGGATTTTGTGGTCAAGGTCATGAGCGATGCTGTGGTAGAGGTTGTTTCAATGGGCAACAAAGATAGTTCAATGGTAAAAAAATCTTCCAAAGTGAAGTTCAGTGCCACCACTATAAGAGATTTAGGCATATAAAGGCTAATTATTGGTTCAAAGACCAACATATGAATTTCACATCAACAGTTGTTGAAGAGTTTAGTAATTTGTTTATGGCTTGCTTTGATACTAAAAATATGTCTGTTAATGTATGGTTTGTGGATAGTGGTTTTTCTGATCATATGACAAGCAAGAGATCTATGTTAAGGAACTTGATGAGACACAAAAGACAACAGTCAAGTTTGGTGATAACAAAGAAATGTAGGTTAAAGGAAAAAGGAATGTAGTCATTCAAATAAGTCATGGTAAAATGAAGTATCTGCATAATGTTCAATTTGTTCCTAATTTAGCACACAATTTATTAAGTGTTGGGCAACTAATGACAAGTGGATATGCAATAAGTTTTTATAATGGAGTTCGTCTTATTAAGGAGAAAGAATCAGGAAGAACTTTTGTTAGTATCCACAAGACTCAAAACAACATATTTTCTTTCGAGGTGTCCAATATGGAAAGTTGTTGGCTGGTAATGAAAATGAAAGATGAGTATAAAGTGTGGCACTTGTGATATGGACATTTGAACATCAAAGGGCTAAAGCTATTGAGCAACAAAAATATGGTTCTTGGATTACCAAAAATTGATGCCATTGATTTATGTGAAGGATTCGCATATGGAAAACATACAACACAGTCATTTCCTATTGGAAAGGCATGGAGAGCAACAAGGTGCTTGGAGGTAATACATGTTGATTTATGTGGTCCTATGAACATTATGTCATTTGGTGGGAGTCGTTACTTTTTACTGTTTACTGATGACTACAACAGAATGAGTTGTGTTTATTTTTTAACTAATAAGTCAAAAACGTTTCATAAATTCAAGCAGTTGAAGACAATGGTGGAAAACAAAGTGATTGATACATAAAATTCCATCGTACAAATAGAGGTGATGAGTTTTTGTCTAATGAATTTAACCACTTTTGTGAAGAAAATGGTATTTGCATGGAACTCAGAGTGTCGTCTATGCTAGAGCAAAATGGTGTGGCTGAACGCAAGAATTGAATCATTGTGGAGATGGAAAGAAGTTTGCTAAAATAAAAGACACTCAAATGATTTCTGGGCAGAAGCAGTGGCAACTTCAGTTTATCTATTGAATCTCTCTTAAACAAAAGCTATTTTGAATCAAACCCCATATGAAGCTTGGAGTGGTCGTCATCCATAGTGAGGCACTTAAGAGTTTTTGGCTATCTAGACTATGCTTTGGTAAGTTCTCAAGTTCATCACAAACTTGATGAAAAGTCTCAAAAGTGTATTTTTGTTGGTTGTTGTTATCAATCCAAAGCATATCGATTATACAATCCTCTTAGTGATAAGATTATAATAAGTAGAGTTGTTGTGTTTAATGAGAATGAAAGGTGGGTTTGGAATAACATTGAAGAAAAGAAGGAAGAGAAGATCCCTATGGCTTATGGAGTTCCTTTAAGTGAAGGTCAAGAATTAAATTCTCCGACAGGTTCAACATCCAAGTCTTCATCAAGTCAAAGGGAGTTCTCTAATGAAACTCCTCCAAGAAAGTTTTGATCCTTGACTGACATTTATTCATCATGTCAATTTGCGTTGTATGTTTTAGATCTTACTACTTATGATGAAGCTATCAAAACAGAAGAGTGGAAAATGCAATGGAGGAACTCATGGCAATACAATGGAATGGAACATGGAAGTTAACTAATCTAGCTGATGGAAAAAATGCTATTGTGCTGAAATGGATATTCAAGACAAGGTATGATGCATATGGAAGAATTTAAAAACATAAAGCTTCATTAGTAGCAAAGGGATATGCTCATCAACAAGGAGTTGATTTTGAAGAAACCTTCTCTTCAGGTTCAGTTGCGCGATTTGAAACACCTGAAGGCTTCATAATTAATGGCAAAGAAGAAAAAGTGTATAGGTTGAAGAAAAAACTTTATGGATTAAAACATGTGCCATAAGCTTAGTATAGCAAAATTGATTGCTATTTTCAATAACATGGGTTTAAAAGGAGAGAGAATGAACCTATTCTTTATCTGAAGCAATAAGAGATGGGTTTACCGCATTATTTTCTTGGACTTGAAGTGAAACAAGGAGAAGATGGAATATTTGTTTGGCAAAATAAATATGCAGTTAATTTGCTTAAAAAAATTCAAGATGAGCAAAAGTTACAATTATAAGATGGTACACTGAAAGCTGATGCAAGAAGATTTAAAAGCGTGGTTGGAGACTTGATTTATTTGTCACATACAAGACCAGATATCTCTTTTTCAATTAGGGTTGTTTTAAGGTTCGTGAGTAATCCTTCAAAACATCACTATGGTGCTATAAAAAGGATCCTAAAATATGTTGTTAGAACTTTGGAGTATGGAATTTGATGCAATTACATGGTGCTAAAAAACAAGCTACAACAGCTTTATCATCTTCAAAAAAGTGTATGTAGCTGCTACTTCTCCTGCTTGTCAATGTATTTGGTTGAGAATACTTTTGGCTGATGTTCATCAAAAGCAAGAATATGGAACTGAAGTTTATGGTGACAACAAATCTACAATTGCAATGACAAAATCCTGCATTTTATAGGAGGACAAAACATATCGACATTCGATTTCATTTCATTTGTGAGTTGGTTAGAAAGGATGAAATTGTTTTCAAGTTTTGCAGTACAAATGAACAAGTGGCAGATATCTTTACCAAGTCTCTTCCATATCAAAAGCATGTCTACTTCAGATCATTGCTTAGTGTGTGTAATTTTGAATCAAGGGAGAAAATTAAAGATTAATTCAAAGATTCTCTTATGAACCTTCTGATATTTCTGTGTTCTTATTTATTTTTTTATTGTATATTTTTCTATAATTTTTCTCCTTCTTGTTGTATTTTTCTATAATTTCACTCTCTTGTCATATTTTTTATGTACTATTTTTAACTTGTTTATTTTTTCTCTCTTTAAAAATATTTCTAATTCTGTCAGTCAATATAAACATACTAAAGACTAGTGCCGTCCCACCTTTTAGGTGGCCTACCCAACCAATATTATTACCATAATCACCTCCTCTAAAGACATGAATCCCACATTCTGATAGTGGTTAAGCACTTTAAATCCATAAAAACATGTGCAAATCTTTACCATTTTCAGTTCCATTTGGCTTCTTTTAGCACCAGATGAAAACAATCCATTATTAGGCAGAGGTTAAGGACTTCCATTACCTCCTCTAAAGACATGAATCCCACATTCTGATAGTGGTTAAACACTTTAAATCCATAAAAAACATGTGCAAATCTTTACCATTTTTAGCTCCATTTGGCTTCTTTTTAGCATCAGGTGAAAACAATCCATTATTAGCCAGAGGTTAAGGACTTCCATTATATTTAGAAGACTGCATTTTCTTAATCAAAAGGGATGTTGCTAAAATTAGACTGCCTAGGGCCTTTTCCCATTAACTATGGAGATAAAATCAATACGGTTGAAACTGGAGCCTCTATAACTAGTTAATTGTATTATAGTAACATGAAGTTTGCCATCTTCACTAACCTCAGCATCAGTTTGTAAAGGCTCTCTACCATCTAATGAAATAATATCATAATCAACTGTTAAAGAAATAACAGACCCATTCGTGCCAAAAAATGCTCATTGATCAAGATTCTTGCTCCTTTATACTAAAAAAGAAACAACATCAATGTGTACCAAATTATGCACTGAAATGTAACTATTTGAACCATGAGACTTTTTGAAAATTCCCCATACGTTCCCTTCAACAAAGGTATGCCCATAACAAGTGTATTTGGAAGTGTTGAAAGACAAAACAATGTTATAGACCAGTCAAGAGAGCCTCTTCTACTGGTTCTTGACAATACAGTTAAGACCAACAAGACAATGGCTTTTTGAAGAGCGTCAACTGCAATGAACCTATAGTTCATATCAAAAGGGTTATTAGTGGATAAAAAGTGGAATGAAAGTAAAAGAACTATGAAGAGAGCAACAAATCTATTTATTCCAGAAAATTGATCAGGGTTAAATATTTTCCACCACTTCACTAATACATAAGATAAGATAATGGCACATAAAGTGGAACCACGACAGTGAGAACACAATAGAGGTCTATGATCATTATTTATGGTTTTTCTTTGATGGTTGCTCTTTTTTTTTTAATTTGAGAAACTGTCATCAACAAATAATGGAGTTAAAACAAGAGGTTTTGTAGACTTTGATTTGTAAAATTTTTAGAAGGAAGATTAACTCACTTAAGAAGACTAGGAAGCAAAAATGAGATGAAGAAAGTAAGGAAAGTGCTCACAGAAGAATGTGCAAAAATTAGAGAGAGCGAGAGGGAGAGAGAAAGAGGAGCAAGATAGAGAGGGACAGAGAGAGAGCGAGAGAGAGGGGAGGAGAGCGAGAGAGACAAAGGGGAATAATGTGAGAGAGATAAAGGGGAAGAGCAAAGAGAGAGAGAGAGCAAGAGTAGAGAGTTTGAAAGAAAAGGAGAGAAAAAGAAAGAGAGAAGGAGAAGAGAGAGAAAGAGCAAGAGAGGAAGTGAGAGAGAGAGCAAGAGAGAGTGGGAGAGAGAGTGAGAAAAATAGGGAGAGAGAAATAGGGAGAGAGAAATAGAGAGAGAATGGGAGGGAGAGAGCGAGAACAAAAGAGTGAGAAAGAGAGAGTGAGAGAGAGAGAGCAGATAGGGAGAGGGAGAGAGAGAGCGAGAGAGGAAGAAGGAGGGGAGAGAGAGCAATAGGGGGAAAAGTAAGAGAGAAATTGAGAGCAAGAGAGAGTGAGAGGGAGAATGCATGAGAGAGCAAGAGAGATAGGGTGAGGAAGAGAGAAAGAGAATGAGAGAGAATGAGAGTGAAAGAGAGCGAAAGTGAGAGAGAGGATGAGCGAGAGAGAGTGAGAGAGAGAAAGAGCGAGCGAGAGAGAGAGAACGAGCGAGAGAGAGTAAAAGACAGAGAGTGAAAGACAGAGTGAGAATAGAGGGGAAAAAGAGCGAGAGAGAGGAAGAGTAAGAGCGAGAGAGAGGACCAAGAGAGAGCAAGAAAGATAGAGAGAGCAAGGGAGCAAGAAAGATAGAGAGAGCAAGGGAGAGAGAAAGAGTAGGTAAAATAGTGTGAAAGAGTGAGAGCAAGAGAGAGGGAGAGCGAGAGATAGAGAGAGTGAGGGAGCACACACAAAACAGAAAGAAAGAGAAGGAGAAAGGGAAAGAGAGAGAGGAAGAAAGTGAGATCGAGAAAGATGGTAAGAAAGTGAGAGCGAGTGAGAGAGAGAAAGCACGAGTGAGAGAGAATAATCGAAAGAGGAAAAGAGAGGGGAGAGAGAGAAGGAGATAGACAGAGAGCAAAAGAGAGAGAGACAGAGTGAGAGACCAAGAGAGAGTGTAACACCCCAAAATTTCATAAAACGACATATTTTAATTAAATATTAAAATAATATACGAGGAAAATACGGGAAATTTTTCGCGAATTATTTTAATTAATAATTTGGTGAAAAATGTAAAATTTTTATAAATTAAAAATCAGAAATGTTTAAGTCGATCGTGAAAGGAAAACGATGACAAAATATATTAATACGAAAGGAGAGTTAAATAAATTATTCGCGCCAATTTAAATAATTATTTGATAAGAAATAAATAACGGGGAGATTACGACAAATATATTAAGAATAAGAATTTCGAAATCAGAAATTGATTAGGAGTCGTGATAAATTAAGTTACGAAGAAAAATAAACTCAAGACGATGGAAAGAATCTTCTATCCATTTTCCTCAGAGTTTGTTGTTAAAAACGTGATTTAGGCATTCAAAACCTGCTGGAAAGGCGACGGGTCGTGTAGTGACGAGTTGGATTATACGTAATCGGAGTTAGCACGTTATTTTTACCACTTCGGTAAGTTTTTTGAGGTATATGGAAAGTAATTTTGACGTTCTTTTAAGTGGAAAATGCAAGGTTGAAGGGAAGAAATAGAGGGAAGGGAAAAGATTGGATTTTTGGAAGATAATTGGATAATTTATGTATAAACATTGTTTGAGGAAAAATCATAAGTAAGTTAACTTGGATTAAGCCATAATAATGGTAATATAATGAAGAAAAATAAAAGATAAGAAGAGGTTGATGGAAAAGACTCAAGTCTTATTTATGGTAATTTAATAAATAAAAATGTATTATTGAGGAAAAGAGAAAAAGATGTAGGAGAAATTAAGAACATAGTTTAATTATTGAAAATTCATAATTTAAATATATGAATTTAATGTGAAATTCGTAAATTGTTCTATAGGAGATAAAAATCCCAGGAAGGGTACTTTGAGACCGGAATCTTAGGCGTAATTTTCTAAGGTAAACAATGTGAGCGCGACTTTCATTTTTTGTTTATAAATTGCTTGTGAAATGTGAGAATTTAAATGGATGAATATTGTGTTAAAATGATTTAATTATTAAATTATGTGTGAATAATAATCTATAATATATAAGATGGTATGCATTTCTAATTTTTACCATGAATTG
>CANYCX012349526.1:0-10661 GCA_948193385.1 Breynia disticha f. nivosa | reverse complement strand
AATTACTCTCTTTAAATTGGGTTTAGAGATTCACTCTATTTTTTATTTTATTACTAATGAGGATATTGTAATTTAAATTTCTATTATACTTCTAACAAGTAAAACAAACAATAAAAATGGAAATTAAATTCTATTTTTTTTCTTTTTTTACTTAATTTCCTTTTTTATTATTTAATAAAAAACTAAACCGGGATTAAATGAAACTATTCCTTGCTGCATTTTATCAAACAAGCTACCGACATGGTTCGGTATCCGCTTATCGGTAAAATTCAAAACTTGCAAGGGTAGTTTTTTTTTGACAATAAATAGAGAGTTCATTAATAAAAGTCACCGGCAAGAACGGCGAAAGTACAATTAGGTGGGATAAAGTCCCATGAATGGCAACCTGAGAAAGAATTCGCAACACGGACAAGGGTGTGTGCCACCGAATTCGCAGTTCGCCGAATGAATGTAACTCGATCATTGACAAGAGTTACTAGTAAAGAGATCCAATCAGTAATACTACCAGTACAAAGGGTTTCAATGAGGAAAATAAAATTGGGTTTAAAATTCCGAACGAGGGCCGCCGCTAACTCGTTTTTTGGAGTTCCTTCAATTGGAGTAGTCTCCTGAACAACCTTTTTGTTTCCTCCAGGCTTCCTTTCCCTACTTTTCATAAATGTCTTTTCCATTTTTTCATGCGCGTACCCCTCTCCACTATCACATGTTTCCATGTCATCATCGTTGCACCCTTCTCCTACCTCCTTCCCGGTATCCTTCCCGGTTACCTCTTCGAGTTCCATATTAGTATTTTTCATAGCTGCTATCAACAAAGAGAAAATAACACAGCAGAACAAGTGATAGAACAAAAAAACTTACCTGAAACAAGTCAGGAGCAACCAAACTTGTAACAGAGACGAGAGCAAAAAACTGTTGGTACAACCAATCAACATAACTTAAACAGCTAAATGATGGAAAAGAGAGAATTTTCTGGTAAGTGGTTGCTTTTAGTTTGATATTTTCATGTGAAAAAGGTTTTCTGAACAATATTCTTCATTTTCATGGAGGATTATACTGAAGCAACATCATTTTTCAGGTGGAGGAGATATGACTTTTAGTTGAGAGAGTTTCATGAGAGGAGAGGGGGTTGCTATTATTATTTCAATTGTTTAAAACATGTTTAGTTGGCTAATTGCACTGAGAATACCAAAATATCCTATTTGTAACTTAAAGATATACACACTTTTAGTATATATATTGTTATGATATACTTGTTCTTTTAACTCATTTATGATAAACATATTAATATTTTAATTCTCTTTTATGAAATAAATTTTTTAATGATGAAGTATTTCTGATAAAATTTTTTAATGGAACATAAGAGCTTTACAATTTAGCTGAAAGGGCATAAATAATGTCGTATCCACAACTGAGCTGATATAATGATCGAGTTAGACCAATTTTATTTATATTCTCAATTTCTGCGGGATAAGTATTGGAAACAACAAGAAGAGAAAAAGTAAACCATGAATTCTTGGGTGAGCACATATAGATATTATGTAATATTTCATTTAATGTTATATAAAATTATATAATTTTTTATTTTTTTATTACATAATGAAAATATTATATAATTTTTAATATTTTAAATTACATAATTTTATAAATGTTACATAATGGATGAGCGCATCAAATAAAAAGTTACAAAATCTACAGTAGTAAGGACGAATCCACAAGCACATGAGTATGAGTATGCTTTTCCATAATGAATAATGCCATCTTGTTTCTTTGTCTAAAAAGATCTTTAATGTTGCATTGCATCCATTAATTATAATTGTCTCTACTAATGAGTCCAAAAGAGGTCCTATTGAAAAGTTAATACTCTTTCTATTCTTTAATATTTATTAATAAATTTTTTATACAAATTAAAAAAAAAGTTAATAAATATAATATAAAATGATTTATTTATTTTTTAAATAAAATAGTTGCTGAAAAAGATAATAAAAAAGAAAATTAATTAGGGTAATTAAGGAATATTTTAGATTAAACAGTGATAAAATAGTTAGATCAATAAACTTTAAGGAACAAGCAGAGACGGAAGGAAAGGGGGGGGGTGCCCCCTTGCACGGAAACACTAGAGAGCTCCGCTCCCCCTTAGAGTCGGAGCAAGGGGGAGCGCTTAAGCTGTTGTGGGCAGTGGAGAAAGGAGTTATGGAGCGGATTCGGATTGAGATGGACTGAGTGAATGACGACGGAGAAAGGAGGAAGAAGAGGAAGTGCGATGCAACGATGGAGTGGAGAATAGAGAGGAGTAAACAGAGGTGGCTGGTGGGTGTGGTGGGCGGCGGAGTGGAGGTGGTCGAATGGTTGGATGGAGCTTGTGTGATTGAAGCCAAAAGGGCTAAGGGCTGGGAAGGAAACAAGAATCCAAAATGACAACGTGTGGATGGTATTAAGAAGGGACTTTTTAAAAAAAAACAAAGTATTAAGAAGAGACTGATATGAAATTGTCCATGTAAATAACAAGCAGATGACATTTGAAAAAAAAACGATTGAAAAGGACTTAAATGAATTTATGTTGAACATATAACCTAAAACTATGTCATTTTTGCATCCTTGTACCATAAATTCAGCTCAAAGACTCTAAGTCTAAAGTCTAAACCTCCCTGTTTCTATCCCTTTTCACTCGACAGCTTCCTCCAAAAACCCTAACCTCCACCATTTGTATTTTGAAACCATTTTTCAATTCAAATCAAAATACAATTACTCAACAAGCATAGTTTGTATCTTCTCTTGACTAAGACTTTCATAAGATCAGGTTAGTTTTTGATTTTTTTCTTGAAAAAATGTTATGTGTTTAGTTATTAATTTATTGTGATTGTTAGTTAATTAATGATTATAGTTATTTAGTAATTACTGATAAGTAATTATTTTTTCATAAATTATGCTCTTTAGTTAACTGAAAGTGAATTATGATCTTGTTGATAGATTAGTTAGTTAATAGGTTAGAATAATTGAATTTATGAATTGTTAAATTATATGTTAGTGTGTGAATGATTTTGTGAATTATTTATAAATTATGAATTATTTTTTATTGTAGAAAATGTTTTGCTATTTTTCTAAAAAACAAAAAAATGTGGAGGATTCATCTAGCGTTCCAAGTCTCATCTTAGTTCTGGTAGTAAAAGTTAGTCTTGTATTATTAGCTTATTTAAACAAACTACCTTTAACTAATATATTTTATATATGTACAAAATTTTTTAATATATTTATAATATGTCGTCCCCCTTATTTTTTTTTTGGTTCCATCCTTGGGAACAAGACTTTAATATTAAATTAACAAGCATCAAAGAATGAAGATACCATAAAGGTTTTAGTTCCATTTTAGATTGGGTATTGATTTTTAATGTTTATACTATAATCAAATTGATCCAAATGACCAAGAGCATCCATAAGGCCTCACGATTTCGCTATGCTTGTGCAAAAATGTAAGGGTTTTAATTTGGATTGACAAATTGTAATCGTGTCAGTAATTTTTTATTAAATATTATTATTTATGACATAATATTATATGATAGCTCTTGAGACTAACAACTATAAATTACTCATTCTGAAAATTTAGTAAGTATAGCGCAAGTGAGGTCGAATCCACATATACCAGTAAACTAACTATCTGAAAGTTAAAACTAATAAAATAAAATGAAAAAATTGTTGTAAAATAATGTGAAAAGAATAATAATGGTGTTCATTCTATTGAATATAACCCCTATTTATAGTAGAAGAATTACATAGAGATAAGAATTACAAAGAGATAACTATTTTATAAAGATAGAGATAGAATTGCAATAGAGATAGAGATAAAGTTAGACATCCAAATCTTAATATTATCATAACACTCCCCCTTGGATGTCTAAAAAGTATGTACTTTAATACTGTCTCGTTAAAAACCTCGCTAAAAGAAACCCAGTGAGATAAAAGCTTAGCTAAGGGAAAAAGAGTACAGTATATAACGTTCTGCCACTCATGCATACATGATTTCTATCAAATATTCCCGAGTCTTCTCATTCCAATCTTGTGAATTAATTTCTCGAAAGTAGTGGTAGGAAGTGACTATGTCAATAAATCTGTTGGATTGTCAATGGAACAAATTTGACGAACATCTACAACTCATTGCTTCTGAAAATCATGTGTAAAAAGAATTTTGGAGAAATATTTTTCGTTCTATCTCCTTTGATGTATCATCCTTTCATCAAAATTTGTTAGATTTGTAAAGCATCGCTTCTTATTGAGAGATAATTTGACGTAAAAGAAATAAGTTGTAAATGTTTACAACCCAGTTTGCAGCTTTCTGAAACTTAAGAAAAAAAATGCACTCATCTAAAATATCTAATCCACTTGAAAAAATTCCAAATACCTTTTGTGGGATGTAGATTCAAATATGTAAATTCT
Source organism: Breynia disticha f. nivosa (assembly GCA_948193385.1). Classification (NCBI taxonomy): domain Eukaryota; kingdom Viridiplantae; phylum Streptophyta; class Magnoliopsida; order Malpighiales; family Phyllanthaceae; genus Breynia; species Breynia disticha. The sequence continues at coordinate 6,233 of CANYCX012349526.1, read as the reverse complement.
TGACATATGTCATCACAATAGTAGAATAAGAAATTAAATAATATCAAATTCATCACGAATATTGCATGGTACTATTAAATTGAGATATCATAAAATTGAACAATTAAAATAAGGTAGCATATTGCTCATAGAAATAAAGCAACTATAAATTCTGATGTTCAAATTATGAGCCCAAAAGATTATTTGTGTTAACTCTTCAGTAGTTACAATGATAACATAATTTGCAATCATAATAAGATCGAAATTTGTTTTCTTAATGAAAACACATGAACATATCACAATCTTCTAGATTGTTTTACTATATACAAAGATCTTTGTAATTTAATTGAATAGATTCCTCGAGATTTTGAGCTACATGCTTCAAGCAATTTTAATCCTTCAGGGACTTTTATCAATATGTTGTTATTAAGTGATCCATACAAATATGTAGTAACAGCATTCATGAGTTGCATATGAAGTCCATTTAAACCAGTCAAAAAATTTATGCAAATGCGCGCTTAATTAAGCTTGGATTTCATCTTTCCCTTTTTGGCCAATCTTTTCTTGTCTGACATTCCTCAATAACTTTAGGTTCATTATCACCATTGTCTTTTGCAATATTAATTGTCATTGTATATGCATATACATTATCGATAATAGTTTCTATTCCATCTTTTTCCTATATGAGTATAATTGATTGAAATCTCATTATTTTCGCATATATAAACTTCTTCAGGAGTTATTTTCAAGCTCTTTAGGAGCATTGGTGATATTGAAAATGTCATTTACTTATCTTGTTTCTTTATTTGATTTTTATCTTTAGAAACAAGGGATCTTCCACGCTTCTAGTGTGTCATGGACTCATTTGTATATTGTCAATTTATTGTCCTTCTGGGACATCAATTCTAATTGAAACATTTTCAGCTAGTATATAAGATTTTATAACTCGTTTTGGGATCACAAGATGCATCTACTAATTGGTTTGCTATACTTTATAAATAAATGATACTTTGAACTTCTAGTTCATATTCTTTTGTATAAGGATCAAGATTCTTTAATAATGGCTCTTCTAGGCCATTTGTTTACTTAATTGTTTCTTTTCTCTCCCCCTCAATTTAGGAAATAAAGCCTTTATGTAATTTCGTCGACATTATCTAGACGAATTGTTTTGATAGCACATTATCAACCAAATTATTTGAGCTAGTAATCTTGCAAATACGACATTTCGAGTGAATAATAGACATACATGTGACCATCTAATTGATCCATCAATCAATACCATAAAATATTTGAATGGTCCACATGGTGGATGAATGGGTCAACTAATATCACCTTGTATACGCTCAAAAAATTTGGGTGATTCATTTTGAATTTTACATAATGAAGGCCTAATAATTATCTTTCCTTGGGAACAAGCTGAACATGAAAGTTCATTTGATTCAATAATCTTTTGGTTCTTTAAAGGATGTCCACATGAACTTTCAATAAATTTTCGCATTATTGTGGTTCCAGGATGACCTAATCGGTCATGCCAAATATGAAAAATATTTGAGTTAGTAAACTTTGTGTTTACTATTGCATTTGCTTCAGGCATACATATATATATGTAATATAATCCAGAGGAGAATGCATGTAATTTCTCCAATACATATTTATTTTCCATCACTAATTTGTGATATAAAGATATTCTTGATTCCCCTCATTCGTTGTCTCAACATGATAACCATTATCACGAATATCTTTAAAACTCAATAAATTTCGACGTGATTTTGGAGAGAACAAGGCACTTTGAATAAAAAATTGTGTTCCTCCAGGTAGTAATATATTATTAACTCTTTTGGAGCCTTCAATTATTTTTGTACTACCAGATATTGTATGCACATAAAATTCTCTCATTTTGAGTTGAGAGAAATATTTTTGATCTTTTAGTATAGTATGTGTAGTTGCACAATCCGATAGACACAAACTTCATCATTATTTGCTGCTAATGATTGATTGAAATTCATGGTATCTTCAAAAAAACAAAGAATAGTAATTAATACTAAAGAAAAATAATAGTTCTTTAGGAAATTTTAATATAATGATACCAAATTTGTTAGAGTATTTAGTTCTTAAGAACTAAAAGAAACAATTAAAACATATAGTTCTTCAGGAACCTGAATTAATATTGGTTCTTCTAGATTGTCATTCTTCAAGAATTGCAAAATATATGTATATAGTTCTTCGAGAACTTGAATAAACATTAATTCTTCTAGAATCATTATCAATTCTTCAGGAATTAAAATTAATAAGACAAATATTAGTTCTTCTAAAATTATTATCAATTCTTCAGGAATTAAAATTAATCAAATAAATTTTGATTCTTCTAGAATCATTATCAAGCCTTTAGGAATTGAAAATAATCAAATAAATAATGATTCTTCTAAAAAAAATTGTTACCTATGAAATTCTTGCAAAAGATGCATGAACAGATTAGTGTAGATTAAAAGAAAAACTAAATGATTCATGCAATAATGAAATTAAACAAAGTAAAAGTGGGAAGAAGGAGTTTACCAAAAAAATTCCAAACCTACTTTTAGAGCGTCATGTTGATAACGTGTTGTAAAATAATGTGGAAAGAATAATAATGACGTTCATTCTATTGAATATGATCCCTATTTATAGTAGAGGAATTGCATAGAGATAAGAATTATAAAAAGATAACTATTCTATAGAGATAGAGATAGAATTGCAATAGAGATAGAGATAAAGTTAGACATCTAAATTTTAATATTATCATAATAAAAATGTAGTTTTTATAAGAAATTTAATTTAAAGTAAAATGTGATTACTAAAATAAATAAAGTACGATTAAAATTAAAGTAAAAAATTAAATAAGACAAAGATTCAATAATAAAAAGTTCAAGCTAAGATATTATTCGGTTAATTCAATTTGATCATTGATATTAAAATATAATTTATTACAATTAAATAAAAGAGGTTATAGATACTGGCAAAAGCTCAAACATTCGATTTCTACTTAGTTATTTGATACTCCTGAAATACCTCGATTGGAATATTTTCCTAGCCTAAGAACAATCCCTGAAATACCTCGATAGAAGTAATTCCTGATTGTAGTAAGGATAATAAAAACTTAATCTCTGACTAACAAATATTAGACACTTAAATTTATTTAAGTTTAATTACTCAATTTCATTAACAATGAGACTACACATCATTGCATCATTATTAAATTGCAACCAAACTGCCAAGAACTATGGACAACCACAATTCTCAACTAAAAACTTATTATCATAACAATTAAACTAAGTGACCCTCTCAATTTAATCAATATGACAATAATAAAAATAATAACACACTAAATTTTATAAATACCGAAGTCCAATAAATCAAATTAAGATCAATAGTCTCACAAAAGCATTGAATCAAACTTTAGAATATCTCAACTAGAGTCTAAGTTTAGCAAAAGTAAAGAAAATACCAAAAGTTCCTCCAAGAATCCTCAAAGAATTGCTCTTTAGTTCAAAAAGTGGAAGAAGATGTTCTAACAAGGAGTCGAGACCCACTTCTATCATTTCCTAACTAAAAAAACCCTAAACTGCAATGCATTCTTGTCTAGGTTGTGTTTTGGGCGTCTAGGCCCTGTTGTGGGTTGACCCAAATGACCTTCTTAAGGAAACTTCTCCTGCTCCACAACCTCTAAGTACGTCATGCCTATGAAGACGTAAGGTCTGCTGTTCTGAGCATATTTCTACGTGATTCAATTTTGATCCATGGCAAACCAAGGTTATTACTGCACAAATTGATTTTATAAGCCAATAGGAACAAAAAAAATAATTCAATGGTTAAAACATGAAAAAGCGGTGAAGACACACACACACACACACAAAAAGCTATAAAATGCTCGTGAAAACGTGTCGAAATGCAATCCATCATAATAAAATTGATTCATGTCATTCGTGTCGTATCTAATCGTATGCTCATTAGTACTATTATTAGATCGAAAATTGTCATTCCTAAAAAATGTATGCACAAACTTAATTTCACAATCTTTCTAATTTGAGAATTCCATTCATGTGAATAAAATTTAGGGAAGGAGCTGTTAAACTCTTTGGTTGTGTGATAATAATAACTTTTGGTTATTTGATAAGAGTGGCTAAAGGATAATGATAAGATTTGGTTATTGGATAATAATAACTTTTGGTAATTGGATAAGAAAATAATAATAACCTTTGGTTATTGGATAAAGGTGAAAGTGAAGAGTTTTTATCCTTTAAGTGTCTGATTATTTATATAGAACAGTTCAAGTTCTGAGATTTTTTAGAGTCACACACACTAAAAAAACTTTGATTCTTCTTTTAATTCTGCAGGTCCAAACATATTCTTCATTGTATCTTGAAGGAATTTGTTGACTCATGCAGTATAGAGAGCAAATATTTAAGAAAGTGACAGTATTACACAGTTTGAAGTCATTATCCTCTGTTATTATTGTTGCTCTTACAATCTAAGGAAATATTTTGTGCAATGACTATAATCAATGATATGACTGCTAACATTATCAAATTGGTTCGGTTTAATGGAGAAAATTTTCTAAGGTGGTAGAAAAAGGGTTTAGTTCTTGTTGACTTTATTGCAATTGGTGTATATTTTTCAACACACCAAAGTCAAAAGAATCTGAAAATGAGACTATTGGGAAAATAAGAATAAGACAAAAGTGAAAACTGATGACTATGCATGTAGAGTGTAACATCCTAAATTTTAAATAAAATACGAAATAATAAATAAAAATACGTAAAAATATACGTAAATATTTTGCAAATTAATTTAATTAATAATTCAGATAGTAGTATAAAATTTTTAAGAATTAAAAATCGTAAATGTATAAGACGATCGTGAAAGGAAAACGACGACAAGTAAATTATTACGAAGAGAGAAATAATAAAATTCTTCGCGTTCATTTAAATAATTATTTGATGAGAAATAAATAACGGGAAGTTTACGAAAATTATATTTAGATATTGAATTTCGAGAATTTCAAAATCAGAAATCTATTCGGAGTCCGGGACAAATAAATTACGAAACAAAATGGACTCAAGACGAATGAAAACCTCTTCTTTTCCACCACTCACACTCGCACGACACACTCAAAAGTGAAATTCCTTAAATTAAGCCTTTGTCCCCACTATGTCTTTGTTTTTCTCTTTTTAATCCCCACTTTCATTCCTTTTCTTTTTAATTCACTCTTCTCTCCTCTTCTCTTCTCTTCCAACGACAAGCTCCCTCTTTCTCTCCAAATTTTCATCTTCCACCTTGAATCTATCATTCCTAGCAAGTCCTTAGTGATTTGGGAGCTCAGGAATCAAGTGAAAAACTTAAAATTGGTAAGTATTCATACTCCTATCTATAAAATCCCTTATGATTTTCATACCCAACTTCCAATTGCTATAACTTTTTCGTTTGAGCTCCGATTTGAGTAAATAAGTACTCGTTGGAAAGGTCAGAATGTCTACTATCCATTTTCCTGATATTTTGTTGTTAAAAACGTGATTTAGGTATTCAAAACCTGCTGGAAAGGTGACGGGTTGTGTAGTGACGAGTTGAGGTTAACGGAATCAGATTATTTAGAGGGTTAGCTACTTGGGGTAAGTATTTTTTACCTATGTTTAATGTCTTTTAAGAGTTAAAAGATGGAATATTATTTGATGTTTGAGGAGAGGGAAGTCTTAAACCTTTGGAAATTAATATATAAAAATAAAGAATAGAGGAAAAGAGAGAAGATGTAAGAATTAAGAAATTAAACTTAATAACATTTTCCATTATATGTTAAAAATGATTTTTGTACACATAATTAATGAAATGTGTCATTTAAATATCCATAGGCGGATCAAAACAAGGCGAGGGTAGTTCTCGGCCCGGAAATTAACGTGTCTTGCGAGGTAAATCTTTGGATTAAAGCAGTGTGCAGCGTGGTTTGGATTTTGATTCCGGGTCGGTTTGAAGGACTAAGGTGAGCGGTATATCGAGATTTTTCTCTCTCCTGATTTTGTGTGAATTTTTGGAAATGTATTTTAAATTTTTATTTTTATTATTGTGTGTTTAATTATGAAGGATGACTGTATAAAAATTTTATATAAGTGTGGATGTGTATTATATTTTTTGAAAACTATTTTTCAAAACTTTGATGTTCAAGATTTAATTGTTATTTTAAAGTAAAATAAAAATAATAATCAAGGTAATAATTAAATTTTGGGCGT